>CM048748.1:421027149-421254649 GCA_026315105.1 Locusta migratoria
AAAAAGATTATAATAATAAAAAAATGCATAAAATACGGAATTTCGTGTGCAATATGGCGGCTCAAAAGTTCTGCTTGTCACGTGGAAACCAGGTCGCTGCTCACTGGCCACGTTCCACTCCACGAAGCAAAATTCTAACATGCCAGATCTTCCATTCCACCCTTCGCGGGGTAGTGGGACGTGGCATTCCAAACTACGACGTCACCACTTCCTCTTCCACGTGCGTTTCCATGTCCTGTGAGAGGACGGCATAAAGCATGTCTGGGATGCCTTGCAACGTGCTGTTCAGAAGAGATCTCCACCCTCTCGTATTCGTAACGGATTTATGGACATGGCTGCAGGGTGCATGATGTCAATTCCGCAGCACTTTTGCATGCTCGCTGCGGCCGTTCGCTATTTTAGCCACGTGTACCAGTTTCTTTACCTCTTCAGTGTATTACGCTGTATAAAGGAACTGAAGAGGAACTCGCAATTTTAGAACTGAGGCTAGTTTTGGAAAAAAAGATTAAGGAACGGGTAAGACAACTTCCTAGCCTTCGTGGATTTAGAAAAGGCTTTCGATAACGTGAAATGGGATATTCTGTTTAATATTTTGAAAGATTCACAGGTGAAATATAAAAATAGAAGAATAATTTGGAAATTATATAGATATGATGGAAAAGTGCGATGAGCGGAACAGGGAATTGTATCTATGTTTTATAGATGTAGAAAAGGTTTATCACCGCGTTCCTAGGAGGAAGCTAGTGTCATTTCTACAAGATCATGGAATAAATGGCGAACTTTTGCAGGCTATTAAAGGTGTTTACGTAGATTGTCAGGCAGCATTTAGAGTGGACGGCAAATTATGCTCATGTTTAAGGGTAGTTTCAGGGGTAAGACAAGACTGTAACCCGTCACTACTGTTATTCCTAGTATTCATGGATCGTATGTTGCAAACAGTAGACTGGCAGGGCGGGATTAAAATAGGTGTAAAACGAAATAAGCAGTCTCGCATATGCGGATGACTTAGTTGTAATAGCAGATACGATTGAAAGGTTGCAATCTAATATTTCAGAGCTCGATCATTGGTATAAGGGTTCTGATATGAAGATCAGCATCTCCAAACAAAAGTAATGTCTATGGCAAAGAGAGTTAAACAGATTGAATGCCAAATAGGAGGAGCAAAGTTAGAACAGGTAGACAGTTTCAAGTATCTAGGATGTATTTTCTCACAGAATAGCAACATAGTGAAAGAACTGAAATCGAGGTGTAGCAAAGCTAATGCAGTGAGTGCTCAGCTAAGATCTACTCTCTTCTGCAAGAAGGATGTAAGTACCCAGACTTAGTTAGCAGTTCACCGTTCTATCTTTCGACCAACTTTGTTGCATGAGAGTGAAAGTTGGGTGAATGTAGGTTACCTTATACATAAAGTAGAGGTTATAGATATGAAAGTAGCAAAAATGATTGCAGGCACTAATAGATGAGAAAAATGGCAGGAGAGTGTCCATAATGAGGAAATCAAGTAAAAACTGGAAATGAACACTATAGATGAAGCAGTTAGAGCGAACAGGCTGAGATGGTGGCGTTATGTTACACGCGTGGGAGAAGCAGGGTTACCTAAGAGGCTTATGAGTTCGGCAGTAGAAGGTAAGAGGAGTCGACGTAGACCAAGAAGAAAGTACTTCGATTCACTGAAGAATGATTTTGGAGTAAAAGGTTTAAGATCAGACAAGCCATCAGTTTTAGCATTGAATACGGGTCATGGAGGAATTTTATTAGAGGTACCATGCTACAGAATAAACGCTAAAAGGCATAATCAGTCTCTGATGATGATGATGATGATGATGATGATGATGATGATAGAGATGAAACAGCTGTAATTAGGTGTGGAGTGTGTGTACAGGAAGCAAAAATAGAAAAGTGAGTAAGGCAAGAATGCTCACTTTCACCTATTTTATTCAGTGCATATATTCGAATGGAATTGAATGAAGTTAGAGAGAAGATGCAGATTAGGGAAGGAGGTGTGGTGATACAAGGAGAAAGAATTGACATGCTTTGATTTGCTGACGATTTTGCAGTGGTGGCGTACAATGAAGATAAGTTAACTTCTATGCTTAGTGATATGAAATCAACGCTTAGCAAGAATGGAAAGAAGATCAACAGAAGCTAAACTAAAATTTTAACTGTAAACAAGTACGGAACCCATGCAAGTATTTTGTTCGATGGTGCACCCCTTGAGAACGTCAATGAATTTACATTCTAGGGTAGCAAGATCACTTTGGATGCTAAATCTAAACGAGACATTCAAAGTAGAAAATGTCAAGCAAAAATTGTCTTCAATAAGAAACATAAACTTCTCACATCCAACAACATGAACATCCTTACGAGGAAGAAGTTGCTGAAGACTTTTGTATGGAGTGTAATGTTGTATGGAAGTGAATCTTGGACCGTGTGAAAACCGGAAAATCGAAAGGGAGACGTGTTCGAGATGTGGTGTTGCCGTAGAATGTTGAAAATAAGCTGGGTTGATAAAGTAACAAACGAACAGGCATTGCAAAGAATTGGCGAGGGGTTATCTCAGAGAAGAACTCTGCGAAAAAGCTGCAGTATCGGGATTGGTCATAACTTGAGGCATGAAGGATTGCTAAAAATAATCTTGGAGGGTTTGGTAGAGGGAGGAACTGTAGAGGAAGACCCAGGCTGGAGTATATGAGACAAGTGATGGACGGTATGAACTGTAATAGCTACAGGGACATTAAACAATTGGCAAACAACAGGACAGTATGGAGAAATGCTGCAAACCAACAAAACAAACAAATGTATGTATAGCTTATGGGACTTAACTACGGGGTGCCGGCCGCGGTGGCCGAGGGGACTGAGGCGCTCCCCCCTACGGTCGGGGGTTCGAATCCCCCCTCGGGCATGGATATTTGTGCCGTCCTTAGTCTCAGCTAGTTCATAAGTAGTTTGTAAGCTTAGGGACTGATGACCCCGTAGTTAAGTCCGATAAGTTCTATAAACATTTGAACATTTTTAACTACGGGGTCATGAGTCCCTAAACTTACAAACTACTTAAGGTAAAGCAGTCAACAATCCGAAGATTGGTTTGAACACCACAGTGCTTTACTAGGCATGGTCCTGTTTGGGGGTGCTATGCCGTTGCCTTCCTCCGACCTTCGAACTGACTTACCCAGCCAGTTATAGGGGGACCTACAGTTTAACGTGGGTTCCGAACGACGGTGCTACTCGGTATTTTTCACATGAGCAATACTGCCAGAGGTGAAAGAAGTGGAAAGTGACAGATGAAAATCCGAGGACCTGGCGGGGATCGAACCCGCGACCTTTGGATTTGTAGTCTGGCACTGTACCACTGTGCAACCGAGGCTACTTATTAACTAGCTAACACTAAGCACGGCACAAATATCCATGCCCGAGGCGGGATTCGAACCCCCGACCGTAGTGGCCGTGCAGACTGTGACTGGAGCGCCTCAGTCCCCTCGGCCACTGCGGCCGGCTGCAAACCAACCTACGGGATGATAATCAAAGAAGAAGAAACTCATGCAGGATCATCGTCAGATATAGATTGAGAGCCTCCATTCTTCGATTCGCGCTGAACCCGAGATTGAATCGCAGTGTTGACGAAATTGCCGTCAGACACTTGATACTAAACCGACGCGATCCGCCGGAACGAACACGCAGTATTGAGGGAACGGGGCGAACGTATATGCCGAGACAACAAAGGGAACGGAACACCACTCGGTCGGGTGTGCGTTTCGGGTGCGGAATTACACAACCTTCGCAGCTCGCCAAATCGAATAGCGAATGCCTAGGTAACAGCGGCGGTAGATTGCTTAATTGTGCAAGGCGGAAAGCAAACGCGCCCGATGGTGGAGTGGGACAGACAGAGAGAGAGAGAGAGAAAGAGAGAGAGAGGAGCGACAGTGTCGGGGCGTCGGGGCAGCGGCAGCGTTGCGGGACTCATTCGCCGAAACTGGGCCGCGAGGAACTAATGTGGCGGACGCAACAAATTTACGTCCCCTGGCCTGCGACGGGATTTTGCGGCGTCGCTCGCGCGCTGCCTGCATAAAGAAGGGCGGGGCAGCGGGTCGCAGCAGCCGGCGAAAACTCCGCCCGGCCTTCGGTAGCAGCCGGGCGCGCCGTATGCGTGGGCGGCGGCGAGTATTACGTATTAGGGCGATGCTGCCCGCCGCGGGCTGCCCGGCGATATGTTTCAGTTTTTTGCCCCGCGGCGTTTTTTTTTTCTCCTTCTTTTTTTTTTTCGAGTTGCCAGAGATCTGCTGCTTTTCAGCGGAGCGCTGGGCGAGCCACGCGGAATGAAACCCTCTTGGATTTAACAGCCGCACCCCCAGCTGCTGCGTTTACTATATTCCGTGTTGGTTGAGAGGCTCACCGTGTCGGGTTGGAGTATTCCGTTACTAGTACGAGAGAGGCTTTATAGCCGCGGTGGAGTAGCCGAGCGGTCTAAAGCGTCTCGCTGCGGAGCGCGCGGTTGCTCGCCGTGGAGGTTCGAGTCCTCCCTGGGGCATGGATGTGTGTGTTTGTCCTTAGGTTAGTTTACCTAGGTTTAAGTAGTTTGTAAGCTACGGACTGATGACCACACAGTTTGGTCCGATGGATTTACAAACATTTGAACATTTGAGGCTTTATATACAGGGCCGGCCCTCAAGTTTTAACGAAAATAATTGGAAAAAAAAAGTTTTACTATTTAGGTTGTCGGAGCATCTTTACACAGTGTGTCACATTTTAATTTACATTGACCGTTATCTCTGGAGCAGCGCAATTGAGCAAAAGAAAAGTTCCAAAGACGATTTAAAATCGTTCATGAGGTGAGCAACCATTTTTAATGTATAATTATTTCTTGACTCAATGCTGATTGGTTGCAAATTGGTTTAATTAATAAAAAATGTTCAAATGTTTGTAGAGTCTATGGGACTTAACTACGGGGTCATCAGTCCCTAAACTTACAAACTACTTATGAACTACTTACAACTAAGGACGGCACAAATACCCATGCCCGAGGGGGGATTCGAACCCCCGACCGTAGTGGCCGTGCGGACCGTGTCTGGAGCGCCTCAGTCCCCTCGGCCACCGCGGCCGGCGGTTTAATTAATAACTTTATTACCGGTTTCGGGCGTTGCCCATCATCAGATACACTTCGGCATACAAAGAAGAAAAGTGAATACAAAGAAAACAATTACGTGACCAAAAAATTATCTAGTAAAAGTTGTAAGGTTTGAAGGGGGTAATGGAACGGTTATCTCGAAGAGGCACTCAACTTTGTTTTCAAAATCGAATTAAGGTCAAGTTCATTTTTTTTTTCACAAGGTAACCCTATTTTTTTTATTCCATATTCTTATTCTGCGTGAAAAAATTCCCATTTTGCTAGCGATCTTTTTTTTTCTTCGAAAAACTATTGGTTTATTACCAAGGGACAGTACATTGTAAGTTTGACACGTTATCTGTATCTCGAGAACGAAGTGAAACAGGCAAAAATGATCAATGAAAATCTTGTGTTGCTTCTGACATCTGTCCACTGGTGAAATTTTCGTAATCCTGAAATCGCCATGAAAATTTTTTCCCGATCTCGCTTTGTGCTTGAGATACCGGTTACCTGCCAAACTTATAATGAACTATAACATCAGAAATTGTCTATGACGAGTTCGACTGGAAAAGTTTTTTTTTTTTAATGCAGACATGTGCCACAGTCGCTGTATTACTAATAACATTTCTTTATTTTGTACAACTAGTTTCAGAGGAGCAATGTCACCCTTTTAAACTTACAGAGTTGATTGTACACGACAATAGAAGCAAAAATATCCCAGTACACATGGGTCCACGAATAAGCCGTTTGCGAGATAATTACGAATGTATGATTCCAAGTCGCCACTGACGTCATTGTAAAAGTCGTCCTAGTTAGTACATATTAATTTGAAATTTAGACTTTACTATGAAGATTTACATCGCATTTAGTTCACATCTCACTGACTGTATTTTGAGCATCGTCCTAGTTAGTTGGAGCTCCTGCTGTGTGTTGGCATCTATCGCACAGATAGAGCCAAAGATGGATAGGTCGAGGCGAACCTGTACCGTGGCCTCCGAGATCACCTGGTCTAAATCCTTTGGAAATTTTGTGCCTGGGGTCACCTCAAAAGCGAAGTTTACAGTACAAGTGTTAGCACGATTGAAGACGTGAAGGGGAGAGTTGTACACGCTTGTCAAGAATTCCGGAATGATCCAGTGGTTTTCGAAGGAGTTCGAAATTTCTTTGCAGAGACGAGCACAGTATTGCATTCAGATTCAAGGAAGCCACTTCGAGCCGCGGTGGAGTAGCCGAGCGGTCTAAAGCGTCTCGCTGCGGAGCGTGCGGTTGCTCGCCGTGGAGGTTCGAGTCCTCCGTGGGGCATGGGTGTGTGTGTGTTTTGTCCTTAGGTTAGTTTACCTAGGTTTAAGTAGTCTGTAAGCTACGGGTGATGACCACGCAGTTTGATCCGATAGATTTACAGACATTTGAACATTTAGACAGACACTTCAAACACCTCCTTTAACAGGTAACCCATACGTGAAATGTGAACTAAATTCGCTGTAAATCGTTATAGTAAAGTCTAAATTTCAAATTAATTTGTACTAACTAGGGCGATGTGTACAGTGGCGTCAGTGGCGGCTTGGAAACATACAATCGTGATTGCCTCGCAAACGGTTCGTCTGCAGACCCATGTTTGCTGAGACATTTTTTGCTTTTATTATCATGTATTTTCAACGGTGTACGTTTGCGCCATGTTTTTGACACGCCTTATATACAGGGTGTTTCACTAAGTGTGTTTGCCTCTGTAACTTATAAAATAATAGGTGACGGGAAATTTTAATGCGGTAGGTAAACACAAGAAATGTTACACTTTCTACGGAGCTATGAACATAGTTTATTGTATCATTTTCTAAAGAGCTACAGCACAAACATATAATGTTTTAAATGGAACAATAGTTTTTTCTATCGTGCATTGGATTCGTTGAAACCAGCTGCGTCCAAATCAATTTAAACTACATTCCTATCAATATTAGTTTGGGAGCTAGAACCCTTCAAAGTTTAGGGGGCGGAGGCTACGACAGCGTAGCTCACTGGCTGGTGGTCATGAGACAGTGGGCCGTGCCCCAGGGTATAGCCACTCGGCCAGTTAGCTACGCTATCGCAGCCTCCGCTCCCGGAACTTTGAAGGGTTGTAGTTCCGAAACTAACTGTGATAGGAATGTAGTTTAAATTGATTTGGACGCAGCTGGTTTAAACGAATCCAATACACGACTAAAAAACTATTGTTCCATTAAAAAAATTATATCTTTGTGGTGTAACTCTTTGGAAAATGATACAATAAACTATGTTCATAGCTCCGCAGAAAGTGTAACATTTCTTGTGTTGACGTACCGCATTAAAATTTCCTGTCACCTATTATTTTAAAAGTTACAGAGGCAATCACACTTAGCGAAACTCCCTGTATATGAAGAAAAAATTATCCATCCGTATAAACGAGTGAGTTTAACGCGTCCCTTCCTGTATTCGGGGAGAGGAACTAGCACGAAGCGAATCCGACGCACGGATTAACCACGGGCACTGGAGCGGTAGCCTGCCTGGATGTGATTTTAGGCGGTTTCCCAAGTACAACTAGGTAAATACCGCACCAGCATCCTCGTCCTGCAGAAACAAAGTAGCCAAACATTTGCAGAGCTTTTCCGCGCTTTAACGTGTGGTTTACTCTAGACGAGGGGAGAGGCAACCGCTGGGAGGAAGGGCATTTGTCCACCTACTGTTACTTACGTTGCTTCGACCTCATACAACAGCCGACCGCGGTGGCCGAGGGGACTGCGGCGCGCCAGTCACGGTCTGCACTGCCAGTACGGTCGGCGTTGAACTAAAATCATATTTATAAACACACAATACATTCAGAACATCACACACAAAGTTGCTAGCAGACGCCTGTTTCCACAGAAACGAAACAAAAACACACCTCACAGCACGAACCAAAGAACTCGAAAGCAAAGAACACACACACAGACAATAAACAAACAAAACAAACCTGCCAGGCTACAGAAATAGCTACTTTTCAAAAACTTTCGTAAGAAATGTTACTGTGAAAAAGTGTAAGTATAAGCAGTGACAGCAAGTGACAATGTGCTACAAACCACACATGAAGACGAAAACATAAAAAAATTGGTGAGTAATATTAATTGTCCAATTTATTCAGAATCCAATTGCATGAGAACTGGTACCGATTGAATGTAGTAAAAACTCAAACAAATAATGTAATACAAATCATTTCTTGTACAGCTGACCACTGAAGATGCTTTAAAATAAAGTCTAAAGTAGACTAATTTACAGTTGCAAAAGACGGCCCCATAACCTATACAAATGGAGTAAAGGTTTTCTAAAATCTCTCATACTCGCAACTACCATACGATATTACATTAGGTAAGTGTTTTACGTCGCCATTCGTGGGCCGCGGTGGAGCGGCCGAGCGCATTAAGGCGCTGTGCTACGATGCGCGATGCCTTTCCCCGTCGGAGGTTCGAATCCCCCCTCGGGCCTGGATATTTGTGCCGTCCTTAGTGTTAGCTAGTTCATAAGTAGTTTGCAAGTTTAGGGACTGATGACCCCGTTGTTAAGTCCCATAAGCTATACAAACATTTTAACAAACGCTACAGGTCTTACAAAACAGTTTTCTGATAATAATCTTACGTGCGCCCTGCTGGTCCACATTACGGTGGGTACGTAATGAACTAAACATTTTGAACTTCATACAACAAAGTGAAAATTCATCACAAGATGCGACTATCATCAGCAACTGTAATGTATCTTAATGTGCTGTTTGTTTTTGGCGGCGCAGTTGCAAAAATTATTCGTCATATTATATGACTCTGGACGCTGATTCATTCCATTTTCCATCTCGTGCCCTGTGCTTTAGCCGTAACGTACAATAAATTATACCAACAGGTGTTTTGGATGTGAAATTAAAGTGTGAAACATGTAAGTGTTTCTACATATTGTTCACTGCAGCGTAGCAACCAGTGTGTACTACATTCCTGAATATGCAGCAACACATATTTTTCACACTCGAATTTTAACTTTTAAGAGACCATTTGTCAACTTTGATGTATATTACGGTTAAATCACAGGCCAGGTATTCGAAAATGGACTGAACAGGAGTCCGGAACTAGTCATGCAATCTGGCCAACGTAATACGGCAAGAGACAAGAAAGAAGACGAAGAAAAATAAGATAAAAGCTAAATGAGTAGGACAGAGGTATTATTGTTGAGTTTCACTTTTAAGATAAAGCAATCGTGAAATTATAAGACTCGTCTTCCTATTTTAAGTTGTGACAGAATTTTTTACGGAATTTTACTTTCTTCTCAGGGAACATCATATCCTCAGTGATGGTTCAGATGTTTTGAAACCTAGGTTTGGTACACTCTGCTTCCGTTCCACCAATAGATCCTCAATAATTACTACGGCTCAATATCTCACTGGTGTTAGTTGGTAGTATTCAAATGGCACGTGTGGTGTAACACATGCCAAGGTCCCTGGAGTCATATTGGATGCCATGGGATATTGGGTGTCCCCCAGGCGAACAGTCCGTCTGTGAACATTCATCCGCTCAGCGACCATTTATCGTACTCTGTTTTACGACAATAGTATTAACGATGTTGGAGGAGTACTTCATAATTGTAATCCATTCATCTGCAAATGGTGACTTCGGAAATAATAAAAGTCCTACAGTTGTGTAATCATGTAATCAACATCATAACGAAGGCTAATTGTTCGAAACTTGTGTTGATTTGATCATCATATATTAGAGATTAGTGAGACGAATGCAGTAGTAACTCATATAATGTCAAATCGTGAACTTGTGCGGTTATGATATTCTGGACTTCAATTATAGATGGCACTTCATACAGTTAAGTGTGACCATGGTTCATAAGTATGATATCACGGGAATACATACATCATTACATTCATTTGCGTGGAAGTCACTGTTAAGCATCACAGGTTCCTGCATTGGAGAAATAACATTTTGTTGACATTCTTCCTCTGTTCCACGCCGAAGTTCTCTGTTTGTTCAACTGTATCTTTGAGTAAGAAATGGCATGCTCATAATTCCTCAAAGTAAGTTCGTACCTCGTCTGCCAACATATGAACTCCTTGTCATATATTGATTTTACTGTTGGAATTGTTGAGAGGCTGTGTGAAGCACAGAGACGCACTCCAGGCTGAGAAATAGAGACCATTGCAGATAACAGGCTAAAACAGACACGTATATCTTACGAGATGTAGGCACTAAAGAAATCTCCTAGCGAACTGCTGATGCCCTTAGCCACCGTCCCAGGGTGGAGGTTACCTTTCGGAGAAGATGGGTGTAACTTCATATAGCGTCTAGACGCTGTGGTAAGACGTTACATTAGTACTTGGTGGCCAACAGGCACGTTTTAATGTACGTAGCAAAGTTGATACCAGTCACTTGGGAACAGCAATGTCAGTGGTTTCACGAGGCTAGAGTGAGAGAGTAAAGAAGAAAAACTGCAAGTTAGCAGCTTCCCTGAGGCGTGGCCTAAGGCGGAGCCTAAGGCGTGGCCAACTGACGTAAAACATTGTTGTTGTTGCCCATATTGGGTAGCGTCGTGACGTTTTACTTTCAGCTGAACAATGTTGCTACCAAGTATGGATTCTGTTAGTGCACAAACAAGGCACCTCCCCACCCGGGGAATGGCAGAAGGGACAGGGCTGTAACGTGGTTCGCTAGAGGACTCAGAGAGAGGGCAAGCCACAATTTAGATTGGTTGAACCAAGCAGCGGCCAATAGGAAATTGTTAACTGTCGGAAAGTGGGGAAAAGAGGTACGCCCACACCGGCCGTTAAAACCCCTGGTTTGTGGACGAAGAGGGTAGTTCTCAGTCAGACGAGTCGGGCGCTAGCCCGTGACTATCGCCGTCGGCCTCGGGGTGCTCCATAACAGTCTGTTTCTCGCGGGGAGTGCGTCTGTCTAGGGGATGCTGCTAGGGAACGTAGTTACTGGCTTCTGTTGTGGCAAACGATTTATACTTCTTGTTTTTTTAAATAACTAACCCCAGTTTAGTAGTCCCGAAATCCGCATCTCTAGTAGATGCCTGTACTGTCTCTCTACAATCACTCCTTTCCGCTTGGGATATGCAGACTGACCTTGCTACCCTTTCCCTCTTTCCTATGTAGGACACGAAAACCTCTTCCCGTTTACAAGCCTCAGGTTGACTCCATATGGCCATCTGACTACTTTCGAAGTATTGAAACTTAACATCAGATTGACAGCTATCACAAAATAAATGCAACTACTTAGTCCTCGATATAAGCTCAGAGGATAGGCACCAGAGATATGACATAGATACAGTACTGAAATTTGTAAGACCAGCAGAGATTCCATCTTCTGCTCTGAAATCGTCGAAAGAAATGCCTCGGTAAACAGATGCAAGAAAACACTGCCTTTTACATTCCCATTTGTACGAATACGTCACTTTCTACATGTTTTGCGACTGGGAGAAAAATAGCAAAAGGGCGCTCCGAAACTGCATCATTGCGAACGGAACACAAAACGAGAAATACAATAGCCGCGTTCAGCAAGTGAACAATTGCCCTTTTGAGCCCACGCAGTGCTTTTGTTCCGAGCGTTCGCTTTCCGCCGCCGAGATATGACCGCTTACGCCGGAACGCTGCCTCGGTCACCGGCCGATGTATAGCCGCGGATCACGACGGACGGGGACACGCCAGGAAATACCTGCTGATAGTCGCAGAGCCTTTTAATTGAGGCGGCATCGAGTGCGCAGTCGCAGGACGCCCGTGCACCCGCTTTGTTTATCTTCATTATACAGTTTCTCCTGCCATTAAAAATCCCTTTGATGTCTCGCGCCCGTGTTATTTCGCTTTTATGAAGAAGATAATTGCAATTTTCTGGAGACCGCGTCATCAGCTTTTCATTAGGGTGACACGCGCGGAAAACGTGCGCTCCAGATTAACCTCGTTAGGGCGGTCTGCTATCTCTGACAGCTCGCCACGCCCATCTGCCGCCCGGGGTCTCTCCTTTGCAAAACTCTTTCCCCGACCGCGTCTGGTTTTTTTTTTTTTTTTTTTTTTTTTTTTTTTTTTTTTTTTTTTTTTTTTTTCAGCCGCGTCACGAATGACCCATATCGCAGGTCACACGGTCCTCTTTAGGCGTGATGACATTTTTGTGTGGCGCTCTCTTCCTTCGTTTCGCTTATCTGTTTGCAACCTTCCTATCGGCACTCGAGACCCCAGAAAATACTGTCATACACTTTCAGCTGTACAAAACACACACTCACACTATGCTTGACACGATTAAAGACCTAAACGAACTAATACGAGATAAGAATGGTTGGGATACAATGAACAGGCTGACGGACGAAAAAAAGAAAGAAAGACGAATAAACACAGAACGTAAGACGTAATGCAACACGAAACGCCCACAACAGAAGGCAAAACATTTCTGATGAATCTGACACTGAAAGCGCAAACAGTGCAAATTACACCACAGATGACAGCCCCGACATAGAGGACGATATAAACACATGCGAAATGTAACTTGCACATATAGGTCATCATAGGAGACTCCAAATGAGAAAACTCTATGATGGCGGGGCTCGAAGTCAATTCCGAGGCCTCCCACTCTGGACTTTACTCTCTTTTTCTTCAGACTTTCACTTAAAACAATCTTTCCTATCTTCTATTATTCTATTCCTAAAATAGTTGATATTTGTAATTTGCGTTTCCACTTTCCTTATGATAAGTTTTTACGTTTTTCTTTGTATTTTTTTATCTAATTACTATAATAATGTATCACAGTCGCATAAATGTATCACATAGTTTTTGTAATCACGACCAGCTATATACCCAAAGACAGCTGGTCCGCAACAAGGGTAAATAATAAATAAATATCGGTACTCACCAATAAGAATTGGGAAATTTCGATCGGCCGAGCGCATTGAGGCGCTATGCTGTGATGCGCGAGGTTATTCCCCGACGGGGATTCGAATCCCCCCTCGGGCATGGATGTTTGTGCTGTCTTTAGTATAAGGTAATTCATAAGTAGTTTGTAAGCTTAGGGACTGATGACCCCACCGTCAAGTTCCATAAGCTTCACAACATTTGAACATTTATATGAATTACAGAATGAAACTTTCACTTTGCAGCGGAGTGTGGTCTGATATTAAACTTCTTGGCAGATTAAAATTGTGTGCCAGAACCGGGACTCGAACCTGGGACCTTTGCCTTTCGCGGGCAAGCGCTCTGCCACTAAGCTATCTGCCAGGAAGTTCCATATTAGCGCACACTCCGCTGTAGAGTGAAATATTCATTTTTGAAACATCCCTTAGGCCGCGGCTAAGCCATGTCTCCACCATATCCTTTCTTCCAGGAGTGCTAGTCTTGCAAGGTTCGCAGGAGAAATTCTGTGAAGTTTGGAAAGTACGAGGCGAGGTACTGGCGGAAGTAAAGTTGTGAGGCGGCATCGTGAGTCGTGTCGGGTTAGCTCAGTGGTAGAGCGGTTGCCCGCGAATGGCAAAGGTCCCAGGTTGGAGTCCCGGTTGCGGTACGCAATTTTAATCTGCCAGAAACTTTCATATGTACTTATGGACTAACTTATACTAAAGACGGTGCTGACATCAATGCCAGAGGCGGGAGGGGTTGGAACCCTCGAGTGGAAAAGTCCTCGCGCATCGTAGCACAGCGCCTCAATGCGCTCCGTTTTGTCGCCGTGGCTTGCCACTACTAGCCATGTTTACAAATACGAATGTTATGTCCAAGGAGGTTAAAATAAGGGGAGACGAAGCTACTATGAAAAGCGTATCTGTCGATCGAAGACAGTCCGCCATCTTGTAGAGTCAACGAAATGTGATTCAGATTAAAGCACTGTGTGGTTCTTGCCCAGTTAACTTTCATAAATTTAAATAACTCATTTCTGGTACATGTGAACAAATACAGACCTTTCAGATAGGTGAACTGTGAATTATTGATAATCTCGTGATGGTGCAGCTCTTGTGTCTTCCGTGCTTGCAGTATTAGATTTGTGATAGATTCCGCCTTATGCAAGACACTTTTTTTTGTTCTAATACCCAAATACCAGAAACCCACGGAAGATGGCACAATAAGTGCCGAAACTAGTTCGGGTATTAAAACAAAACAAAAAAAGTGTCTTGCATAAGGCGGAAGGCAAAAAAAAAAAAAAAAAAAAAAAAAAAAAAATTGTTTCCGCAATATGGCGACAACGGCTTTACTTCTGTAGAGTTAAGGCATCTCCCTCTATTGTAACCTCCTTGGTTATGTCAGACATTTAAGGTAAGCTAAAGCAGTCAACAATCTGAATATTGGTTTGAACACCACAGTGCTTTACTAGTGGTTTACAGAAACCCACGGAAGATGGCACAATAAGTGCCGAAACTAGTTCGGGTATTAAAACAAAACAAAAAAAGTGTCTTGCATAAGGCGGAAGGCAAAAAAAAAAAAAAAAAAAAAAAAAAAAAAAAAAAAAAAAAAAAAAAAATTGTTTCCGCAATATGGCGACAACGGCTTTACTTCTGTAGAGTTAAGGCATCTCCCTCTATTGTAACCTCCTTGGTTATGTCAGACATTTAAGGTAAGCTAAAGCAGTCAACAATCTGAATATTGGTTTGAACACCACAGTGCTTTACTAGACATGGTCCTGGTTTGGAGGTGGTATGCCGTTGCCTTCCACCGACCTTCAAACTGACTTACCCAGCCAGTTATAGGGGTACTAGAGTTTGACGTGGGTTCCGAACCACGGTGCTACTCGGTATTTTTCACATTAGCAACACTGCCAGAGGTGAAAGAAGTGGTGACAGATAAAATTCCTAGAACCTGGCGGGGATCGAACCTGCGACCTTTGGATTTCTAGTTTGGCACACCACCGCTGTGCTACATTTAACATCCAAATAAAACACCTGTAGTGGCAAGGAGGTTGTAATATTACTAGCGGTCACATTTCTCACTGCAGGAAACAGAAGACAAAAATCAAATGTTTTGCAGAGCTTATGGGCCTCAACTACGGGGTCATCAGTCCCTAAACTTACAAGCTACTTATGAACTAGCTAATACTAAGGTCGGCACAAATGTCCATGCCCGAGGGGGGGGGGATTCGAACCCCCGACCGTAGTGGCCGTGCAGACCCTGACTGGCGCGCTTCAGTCCTCTCGGCCACCGCGGCCGGCAAACACAAGACGAGAGCGAGGCCTTAGATTTGTTGAAATATTGGACGACCAATTTTTCTTTATCGAATAATTTAATAGTGTAATACCGGCCTTACCACAAAATCTGAGTGTGGTGGTGAGGGAAGTTTGGCTTGTGACTGATCTTCGGAACGGAGCGGCAGCCTGACAGATTCGGCCGCGGGGTGATGTAGGCGGCTGTTTGCGGCAACAGTCGGCGGGGTGTCATTACCCGCTGGATTACCCTGCGTGGGTGGCATCCGCCAGTGCGGACGAAGTCGCTGTGCTCGCCGGTATGCGCCGCGCCGCCCTGACAAAGGGCTTTGTGGGCGTGGCTGCCTGGTGGTAGGGTAGGGGGAGGGGGGCGGGGCGGTGTTGACGTCACGGCCAGCTGCTCCCCGCCGTCTGTCAACAAGCCGGCTGTGCCGCCCGCCGACTGCTGAGGCCGTTCAACCCGCGGTAAACATTGTCATTACCCGGTTTACCCCACCGGCTACCGCCACGTCTGTCCGATACGCTGATGGACTTTTCGCCACGCCACATTAGGCTGGGACCGATAATACCGGACTGCGACTCCGCGAATTCTCTGCACCGACAAGGTGGATCGCGATTGGTGACTCCGTAGCACAGTGGTAGAGTGCCAAACTACAAATCCAGAGGTCGCTGCTTCCATCCCCACCAGGTCCTAGGATTTTTATCTGTCACTTGAGAACGTCAGTTTTAAGCAGCAGCGTGAGCAGTCGCTTCTGTTTGTAATCTAAACTAACGTGTAAGCGCTATTATTAGTGGTAAATCAAGCCCAGTGTATGTTCGGCGTACAATTGCAACAATCTACAACTACATGGGATGCTCTGCAAAACACATTTAAGTGCCCGGCAGAGGGCGCATCGAACCATCGTTATACTATTTTATCTCTCATTCCATTCTCGAATAGCGCGCGGGAAGAATGAACACCTGAATCTCTCCGTTCGGGAAGAGATATGTAATTATATAGGTTGTTGTGTATCAGCGTGTATTTGCCTATAAACATTCATTATACTTAACTTTCGCATTTACCAAGTTTCAAAATTATGTTTACTTCACGACCATCAAAAAGCTAGGCAGAGGTCGGATGTATTTGGTGTGTTTTAATGCAATGACACTTGTTTATATAGTGTACAAAAACGTATTAACCATTGGGTAAGTAGCCTAGGTATATGAACTGTAATTAGACTATTCTTTATACAGATTTCCTTTGAAAAACAAGGAGTTGCTAACCCAATGGGTAACCAGTATGGGACGTGATTAGTGGCAGCCTACAAGTATAGTTACATATGCTCTTGTCATTTTGAAGAAAAGTTATGGATGCTACCACCGATCGAAAGCGGAAACTTGCAAATGCCATTCCAAAATTATTTTCATTTCCTGGCCTCTTACAGAAACCAAAAGCTGTAAGGAGAGTACCAAGGAAACGTCAAATTGTGGAAAGCTTTATAAATACGAAGTGTACTTCAAAGCATGAAACATCATTTGAACCAAAGGCAGAATAAAGGTAATTAAAGACATTAAAGAAATTCACCTGTATTTATAGGGAAGATATGTCGGCGAATACAAACTATTATTGACATTATAGTAACATCAAATAATGCAGCAGTTCGACGGTTATAAACATTACACTTAGGATGCAGTAGTAAACGAGAAATGCTTATTCTCCCAGAAATTAAGGAAAAATCGGGCCTGGCAATGATTAATATAAAACCTATGATTCAGCGTTAGCAGACGCCCAGTAACATCTGGCGTGGCACTGACGTTCTCAAAGATGGCGGCAACCTTGCCAACTGGCTTCAACTATGGCCAGTCTATGTTGTTTATGTAGGTCTTTGGTTGCTGATGTGAAAAATACCGAGTAGCACCATGGTTCGGTACACGTTAAACTGTAGGTCCCCCTATACTAGCTGGGTAAGTCAGTTTGAAGATCGGAGGAAGGCAACGGCATACCACCTCCAAACAGGACAATGCCTACTAAAGCACTGTGGTGTTCCAACCAATCTTCGGATTGTTGACTGCTTTACCTTTTTTATTGAGGCGCGATGCTTCAATATTTCGCGCGGTCCATTTTAAACTGACTGCGCCAAAGAAGACCAAGCTAATACTCCAGAATACTTATCATTTTGTATTGTCGCGATATAGGGTTAAGAGTATCACTGAAATGATACACGAGTTAGGGTGAAAATCTTTAAAAGAAATGCGTTATTCGTTGCCTGCAGATATATTTGCGAAAATTCTGTTATCAACTTTCGCTACCGAATGCGAAAATATTTTTAGCATCCTTCTACATAGAGAGTTATGATCTTCACAATGAAATAAGATGAACAATATGGAAAACGTGAAGATTCAGGTGTTTCTTTTTCCCGCGCATTATTAGTGAATGGAACGGTAGAGAAATATCATGAAAGCGGTTCTCAACCCTCTGCCATGCACTTAAATCTGATTAGCGGAGTATTTATGAAGTTCTAGACTGTAAGCTGCAGTCTGTGATACATGTAAATTTATAACATATCTAACTTTTCCTCGCTTTTAACTGAGATGGGATACTTATCTATTAATTGCTTATTTTTGACCAACCAACTTCTAGTCTCGTAAAATTATTTTCAAAAGACTGTGTGACTGCCGGCCGCGGTGGCCGAGGGGACTGAGGCGCTTCAGTCACGGTCTGCACGGCCACTACAGTCGGGGGTTCGAATCCCCCCTCGGGCATGGATATTTGTGCCGTCCTAGTTCGTAAGTAGTTTGTAAGTTTAGGGACTGATGACCCCGTAGTTAAGTCCCATAATCTTTTTTTTTTTTTTTTTTTTTTTTTTTTTTTTTTTTTTTTTTTTTTTTTTTAACTGTGTGACTGCATTATTAGTGTAGCGTGAAGTGGAGTAAAAGCTATAGTCCATCGCTGCTTGATAAGTCCTCATACGTTATGATCACCACACGTTCCATCTTTCCGGGACAGTGATTTGACAGTGTACGAAGATTGATTTAATGTATCAGTTAATGATCAATATAATGCAGTTTACCAAGTGTGGCAGTAACGCCCTGTGCCTTTTAGTTCATTCCATGCCTCAGGAAGTGCTTTTGGACAGATTTATGAAAAACTAATTTTAAGATGACTGCAGATGGTCGAAATGAGTAATAACAAATGATTTCGTCACCTGCAATTGTGAAATAATCTTATGGAGTAAAAATACTTAAAAAATCATAAACACGCCTGTGGTCTGAATATCTGTCTGTATTTCACTTTACAAAATTTCTTTGTAAATAAACTTACTACATTACTGGGTAATATTTTAGTGTTTGCGGAAATATTACATAGAGGATGTATACAGATCATTTGTTGACGAAAATCCAAATAAAATGTTCAAATACTTGTAAACGTATTGGACCAAACCGCTATGGTCATCAGTTCCTAGACTTACAAACTGCTTAAGCTAACTTACACTACGGACAACACGCACACCCATGCGCGAGGGAAGACTCGAACCTCCGACGGGAGCGGCCGCCCATTCCGTAGCATGACGCCTTAGACCACGTGGCCATTACCGCGCGACTACGAAAATACTTTTTCGTTTTTATGCTATCGCTTTACTCAATACATCACGAAGGTATTTCGTTGTAAATGTTTATGGACTCTTCCCTCAGTTCCTGTTAGAATTTGTATCCAGACGACGGCACAATAATCCGAAAACAGATCCTAAATAAACGATTACCGTTAGAACGAAAATTTAATTTGTTTGTTTTGAACTCGAAGAAATAAAGTGTCTTGTATATAGGAATGATCTCCGAAAACTTAATGTTGCCAGGAAAGATAGGCCCGTAGAAGGTTGTCTGGTTCCTGTTCATGGTATGTAAAAATACCTGTAAAAATACGCCTCGTTCGCTCGACCACTGTCAGTAAGTAGTTCTGTCGGTCGGTCCTAGAGCAAGTACGGTGTTACTGACCGTTTTCTTGAATTATACAGTGCTCATGGTTTTCTATTTCGACGAAACAGCAGGTTGGCATGTTTATAATTTAAACACTTTATTGTTGAATTAGTTTTATTTCCTTCTGAGTTGACCTTTGTGAACTGCAGAACACTAGTGATAGCTTAGTAAAGGTCATCGTGAGAACTGGTACATACAATTTCGATTCCTTTTCAGAAATATGTGTACTTTGCTTATCGGTGTACATCCACCAAAACTCCACCTGTATATAATACGCCCAAACAACGAACAAATAGTGTTAAGAGTCCGTAAGACTCTAGCACTAAAATCCAATGGTTTATAAATTTTCTATGCTCTAGTGCCGTTATGTTATTGCATAGATCGCATATCTCGGTATAATTGATACGACTCTACATATCATTTGGACAATTCAATTTGACCAGATTTAACACATTTGCTATGGGATCAAAAAACATGGTATCCATCGCACTCTGAATTTGTTGGTGTTGACAGCTTTGTTTGTATGAAATGCGTACCATTTCAAGAATGCTGTGAAGCTTAATGCGGCATACTTATGTCCCGATACCATGCAGATGCCACAGACTTGTCTGAAATGCTATTATGACATATGCACTATTAAAATAATCACTTTATGGTAATTATTTGTACTTAGCGAATGACACTGACCAGGTATGATAATTCGCTGTTAAAAAAATGTTCAAATGTTTGTATAGCTTATGGGACTTAACTACGGGGTCATCAGTCCCTAAACTTACAAACTACTTATGAACTAGCTACTACTAAGGACGGCACAAATATCCATGCCCGAGGGGGGATTCGAATCCCCGACCGTAGTGACCGTGCAGACCGTGACTGGAGCGCCTCAGTCCCCTCGGCCACCGCGGCCGGCTAATACACTGTTGAGCCAAGTACTTTTAATTAGCAGACTAGAGACAGAACATGCTACTTAAATTAGACATTACTAGTTTGTTATTATTAAATTACATATTAAGGCATATGTTACAAACACAGCGGTCGCTGCAGTCAGCTTTGAAAATGGCAACGCTGTGATTCCTAAAGAAAGTAGAGATTGGGCAACAAAGTATGATTACCGTTGCGAATTTTACACATGTGAATCACGTGAGAATTATGTAGCCCTAAAGCGCTAAAAGTAAGGAGGTAATACAAGGAATGAAGAAAATGAATATTTCTATTTAATTTTCAAGCAAATAGCACAACCACTTAAACTTAGATACATATAGAATCTTCCTCACTTACAATCTTTTAACTACAGACCACACACACACACATATATATGTGTGTGTTTGTGTATGTGTCTGTTATGTTTGTGGAATATACTTTTCTCAAAATACGTTATTTTATTTCTTGACTAATGTTCATTTGTGTTAAGTCATATAAGGAAGAATATTTTTATGTCTAATTGAAGCTACAAATCTGTGCCGATAACAGTTTTTATGAAAGTTGACGATAAACACTGCAATGTCACCGAGTTTCTAAACAAAGCAGTCTGAAGAGAGTTCTTTAACACGCTATTATTTCCCGCAGAGGGAAGAAGTAGCCAATCAATTATGTCACAGAGAGGACGACGGAATATTCGAGTACTGACAGCTAGCATCCATTTTTACTGTATGCAATTCGACAGTATGACCTTTCGCAAATGAGTACTTGATTCTCTCATGCGGGGTCAGCAATTAACAGTAATTGTACTGATGAAAACGAACACTATGTTTCGAGATATGAGTATCCTCTTTCGGTTCAGAAGCGCTCAAATTCGTCACGATTTTTTTCCCTCTTTTATTAGTTTCCCGGAAATACATTCACGGCGAAAGTAACCACTTGCTACTGGCTTGTTAATTAGTTATCTGCATTTGCCTCATGCACGTGTGCGGTGCCATTTTCCAGATGCGAAATACGAGGCCAACGATGGTGGTCGATAATTATTCCGAATGGCGCTTGTATGCTCACCGCAACTTTGTGTGCAAATATATAGCGGTTGACTAATTGGCACGCCCTTGTCATTACGCGAAACTCGCTGTTATCTCTTCACAGTTGCTTCCAAACATGACAGATTTTCCGGATGTTAAATATCTCCATCATTTCCGTGTGCCGAATCCATATTTGGAGTAATGCAGAAGAGCAGTAATATCGATTGTGACGATGGTTACAGTCAGTGTTAGAGGAAGATAAAACTTGCAATCTGCTCTACGCATTAAAATACGAAGGAATTTTCGTTTTGCGTGGCGGTTTTTCTCACTACCACAGTTTTGTCACTTGTGGTTGTCATGTTTATCCCTACTCGTAATTACATGTTAGTTTACATGTACAATTTGCCATAAAATTCTACAGAAATAAACATATATGCTAAGGAAAGGGTCGTCACGATAGGTCATTAAGCCTCGACAGATAACTTCCAACAGCTAATTGAAATGTTTGTAGAGCTTATAGGACTTAACTACGGGCTCATCAGTCCCTGAACTTACAAACTACTTATGAACTAGCTAATACTAAAGACGGCACAAATATCAGTGCCCGAGGGGGGATTCGAACCCCCGACCGTAGTGGCCGTGCAGAACGTGACTGGCGCGCCGCAGACCGCTCGCTCAACGCAGCCGACCAATAGCTAATTCACCGACTGTAACAATTTTCCCATTTAGGAAATCGAGCGAATTGATAAAATTTTAATACGAAAAATTCAGTTTCAGTCCACTTTGCACAAATTGTATAATTTATTATTCAAGGCACCGGTTTCGTACTATTAACACATCATTATCAGACTGATATGTCGCAGGAACAACTTGAGACAAATCTGTCCGATGATGGTCAAATGGAAGATCGAAACCGGTACCATAAAAACAAAGTGTATAATTTGTGCGTACTTGACTGATTTTTTTCATATTTTAACCAGTTACCTACCAGAGCTTTGAATTTCTACAAATCATACTAATCACTTTGCGGTTATTTACTAAGCAACACGCGTCCTCTAAAAGGCTAAATTAAAAATAAAATGTATCACAATCATTACTATGTGGAATATCCTAAATGTTTGAATTAAATTTTCAAGCTTTTAATACGTTTCAACCAGCTGTATTTCACGTATGATAATTGTAATACATTTAATTCCTTCATTATTTGTGTATTAACCACTGAAATTAATAACGTAATTTGTTCTATTTCAGGTGAGTACTACTTCTGTTACGGTCTGCAGTATGCGGTAAGGGAATGCATGTTTTTATTAATTATTTATACTCTGAAATTTACGGCAGAACATTGACCGTTTTCACACCATTCGACTGTCGCTTTCCGACGTTGCGATTTAGCGCTGCAGTACCTACTATACGGCCCAATTCAAGTCACTGGTCTCACACCACGTATCACTGTCAAGAGGTCGTTGACCTAGGACTTACGTCAACCTTAATATGACACCAATAACCTTGAAGTGGGCCAGATAGTACGTACCATAGAGTAATGTCGGACATAGTACGCCAGTGGAGTGGAAAAGGATGAAATATGTTTCCATCGTTTCTCGAATAGTCTAGGTATTTTGTGTTTCGTGTGTAAAACCCCTTTAAATAAGAAAATGTTGCCTTTAGCTGTGATCACAGAGCATTTATTTCTGCAGTTAGAGGTTGAGTAGTTCCCAATTTTGCCGAAGTGTTTTTCGGTGAGATGAACGTAAGTTTTAACAACTGTGCATGATTATAGCCTAAAAGAACATTGTTGAAGCATACATGTCTTGAACCTAACTCCACCAACTCTATTTCCTAAGCCGGACAGCTACTGGTGGTGAAAATTAGTACCATCGCAGTTAATCGAACTGAAGACCTCGTGACGAGAGCGACGCAGCACTGAAGTATGTTAGTGTCCTTGACTGTGGGGGCGGTCGCACGCTCCTACAAAATGGATTTTTTTCATTTACTGTAAAAGAACGTATGTTAAGGAACGTGTTAAAAATACAGCGAGCACTAAAATCAGGTCTGAATTTGGCAGCTCTGTGAATGCTAAAGAAAGTAGTATACTCGACTTTTAAACGTGCGAGTCACGTGGGACGTATGTTGCGGTAAAGTAAGGAGGCAATACTACTAATAAAAAAAAAGTATTTTCCGTTTAATTTCCGTGCAGATAGCACAACCACTTAAATACATTCTGCCTCACTTACAGTGTTTTAATTACAGAAAATGTTATAGTTCAGGTAACACGAAACAAATTATTTTAATAATTGAATTCACAGTATTTACTACGGAAAACGTTTGAATGAGTAGGGTTTTGCTCTGGGTTGTGACAACACTGTTGAATAATGTAGTTCTTCTAACGTTTGCGGTCAGTTGTATCCCTTGTTATTGATCTGATGACGGCATTCCTCGTCGGTAGGTAACACGAAATGCTGCTGTTATGAGTACGTAGTAAAGTATTCAATCTGATTGCTGGTTCCTTCACTGTGAGTCCTGGTCCCGAAATCGATCCCCGGCCCTGTAGATTCACTATTTAGAGCAGCGCAATCATCTAGAATGCCAGGTGCTTCGAGGGTCGTTCCGGAAGTAACTTTCGTCAGTGTTTTTTTTGAAAGAGAATATGGTACTCCAGTTGACACAGAGAAACGCCATACCATTCCACACCCGTTGATGGTTCAACGACTTGATAGGCTTTGGCAAAGTGGGAGTGACGTATACGCAGAGGGACGAACAATGGCAGCAGTTTAACATGCCCGATGTATATATGATCCCTGAGCACGAAGTGCAAAATTACGAATCCGTCTTTTTGCGGTACTCGTGTCAGCATAATGTGTTCTTGTTCAAAATCGTCGTAGACGGTGAAATATGGATGCAAAACTTCACCCCAAAATCCAGAGCCGCCTAAATGATATGAAGCATTCGAATCCGCGAACGAGAAAAAAATTATGCATTTAAATACCAATATATTTAAAATTATAGATTCACAAGGTGTTTAAAGGGCAGTATCAAACGAGCGCGGCAATATGAGGGTTGTTTACCCCCTCATATATATAGTTTCCTATTTATATTGATCATATAAAATATCAATGTAACAACAACAGCTATTATAAAAAATGGCAAATCACATAAACAATGGCGTTGATTGCATCGCAATACGCCAATTACATCCCGAGATATTGGGAAGCGAAGTTGATGCTTGCAATACGCGAAACGCGCGGCATAAGGTACTCGCCTGAGTATCAGGACGTGCGCTAGCCGCACGTTTCGCGTATTGGAAAGTCAACTTCAGTATCTCGGGATGTAATTGGCGTATTGTTATGCAATGAACGCCTTGTTTATGTGATTTGTCATCCTATAGATTTCCGGCGAAATAATATAGTGTGTCCAATGAAAAAAACATCAGTTTGTGTTAAAAAACGCATATGCTTTCGTTTTAGAACGTTTCAAAGTATTTACATTCATAAGCCCCTTCCTTACATTGATATCAGTTAAGTCGTTTTATAATAGCTGTTGTTATTCCAGAGATATTGTTGGATGGTCTAGATAGATGGGACACCCTGTATATAAATAGCCTTCCTTTTGAAGTTTATATAGATTCCACTTCGATTAAATGAAAACTAATTTTTATAGTTGGCCCTCTGATACTCATTCCCTCTACAATACACCTAGGACGATTGTAGTCTTTTATTAAAAGATAACTGCGTAACAAAAATCGTTAAAATTGCTTCACTAGTCTCCTAAGTTATCGTAATTATTTCATTTTTGTCCTCGCTTTGGAGGTAGCGTTCATCCCTTAAATATGTTTCATCGGGGCTCAAAAAAAAAAAAAAAAAAAAAAAAGTGTCCCTTAGTTTTACACATATCAAAATGGAGTACTGGAGTACTGATTCACCCTCCTATGTCGAAAATAAGTGCAGAGTATATAGTTCATGATTATTTTTTTTATATAGTAGTAAAGTTCTCGTCTGAAAAAGAACGATAGAACTTACTTTCCGAACATACGTCGTACGTTGAAAACCTGAGTAGCTCCTTGTGTACAATCTGTGCCAACCTCTCTTTCACACATCTCTTTACGTATTGTCTCAACCACACACTGCTTATTATGTCGGAAGTTATTGTTGTTGTTGTGGTCTTCAGTCCGGAGACTGGTTTGATGCAGCTCTCCACAATACCCTATCCTAAGCAAGCCTCTTCATCTCCACATAAGAGCGACAACCTACATCTGTCTGAGTCTGCTTACTGTATCCATCTCTTGGTCTTCCCCTGCGATTTTTTCGCCATACACTTCCCTCCAACGCTAAATTCACAATTCCTTGATGTCTAAGAATGTGTCCTACCAATCGATCCCTTCCTTTAGTCAAGGTATGCCAGAAATTCCTTTTCTCCCCAATTCTGTTCAGTAACTCCTCATTAGTTACGCGATCCACCCGCCTAATCTTCAGCATTCTTCTGTAGCACCATATTTCAAAAGTCTCAATCCTCTTCCTGTCCGCACTGTTTATCGTCCATGTCTCACTCCCATACAAGGCAACACTGTATACAAATGCCTTCAGAAAGGACTTCCTTAGGTTTAAATCAATATTCGATGTTAACAAATTTCTCTTTTTCAAGAACGCTTTTCTACCCATTGCCATTCTGCATTTTATATCCTCTGTACTACGACCATCATTTGTTATTTTACTGCCCAAGTAACAAAACTCATCTACCTCCTTTATTGCTTCGTTTCCCACTCTAATTCCTTCAGCATCACCTGATTTTCTCACACTGCACTCCATTACTCTAGTTTTACTATTGTTATTATACACATTCAATTTGTCTTTACCACAGGTATTCCTTTTAGGCCGTTAAGAATCTCGAAATGGATCCTTTTAAGGTAACTTCATTTTAGGCACTCATTCGCCGGTGAAACCGGCTGTCAGGCTGGATAGCAGCATATGCGGTGAAGGATGAACGAAAATTCGTTGCGTTTGGCAGAGCTTCCGAAGGACAACGAGTTCACGTCAGTCACTGCTTGTCTCGTCTTCCCGTTCATACATACACAATGCCTGCTCGCCGGCGTTCAACTAGATGCAAACCTGTAGCCATAAATTCCTGATGAAGGACCGTCCACAGCAATTCCGCCCTCATTTGCTGTGTCACTTTCATATTTTCGATATCAGGGACTCGTCTGTGTTCATTTACTCTTCCTTCCTCGGCCCGCCTCTAATGACCAGGATGTCGACGCGACGTTAAACCCCAATCTTCCTGCCTTCCTTCCTGTCTTAGTTCTTTTTCCCCCTTGGTAGGCAAGCAAATTGGGGCGAAATGAGGAAAATGATGAAATAAAGTGCTGCTGATGAGCTTCTAGACTTCATTGTTAGCTTCGCTCAAAATTGTCGACACGCAACGTCGTGAACTCGTGTCGCAAGCATTTAAGTTACTGTTAGTTCTCGAAAGTGCTTCATTATTTATGCGCCATCACTGTTCGTATATTTTTCCTCTTACTCCGGAAGTCACTACTTTCCAGCTTCTGTAACTTCGTATTAAAGGTACTCCGCGTTCCTTGCGAAATTCCGGGCATAAATTAATACCGGCATCTTCTACTGCTTTGTATCGTATACAGGTTAGAGAACAAGTGGGTACTTCTTTTATGGTAGATGGAAGCAACGAAAAACAGTGTGACAACAGGTAATTTTAGACTTACCTCTAATACAGCACGTAATCTGTAGATCATAAAGGAGTACAAAGAAATATTTTTATTGCCTTATTATTTCTTGCGTTTCTGAATTCAAAAGGCATTCGTCAGGGGAGTTATAGTATAATTTGTTGTTTGTTTGGTTGTTTGGAATAGGGGGACCAAACTGCAAAGGGTATCGGTCCCCACTGGGGAGAAAAGGAGGGGAAAGGAAAGGAAATGCAGTCCTGGGAGCAAAGAATGAAAAAGACTGCATAAGCTCGGGGCCCCGTGTTCGTCACACGAGTACCCACGAAATAACCGTGAGTTCCCTGGGGGGTATGTAAATTATAAATTGCACCTTTATTTACGTTTACATGACAACTTTGCGATTCACACTACATTGACCCACGTTTTGTCTATTTCTTTAATGTTATTTTATTATTATTATTATTATTATTATTATTATTTTTTAACTACTTGAAGGGGGAAAATGAACTCCTAAATCTTTCTCTCGGAGTTCTGATTTCTTTCACTTCGCTGCGGTTGACATTCCTCGGTACGTGGGTCCACCATGTTATTTCCCCCATTAAAACTAAGTGTTACAAATTTGGTGAAAATAGGTTCCCATAACGACAGTTATCTTCATTTTTATGATTTCCATCCGAACCCACCTGTCATATCCATCTCTATCTCTCCTCTATCTCATTATAATGTAAAATGAGTTGGCTTGCTTCTTTGAATTATTATCGTATTGGTTTGAATATATCGTTCACCTTGACTGATATTTTATTATGTTATTTATTTAGCCTGATTGAATTAGGGCCATCAAGCCCTCTCTTACATTAGACCGTGGGTTTACAGATACAGTACTTTTTACATCATTAGGTGTTAAGAACGTATTTTAAAGGGATTCTGTAGATGTAAATTCAAATGTTCAAATGTTTGTATAGTCTATGGGTCTTAACTACGGGGTCATCAGTCCCTAAACTTACAAACTACCTATGAACTACTTACGAACTAGGACGGCACAAATATCCATGCCCGAGGGGGGATTCGAACCCCCGACCGTAGTGGCCGTGCAGACCGTGATTGAAGCGCCTCTGTCCCCTCGGCCACCGCGGCCGGCTGTAGATGTAAAGAGAGTGTAAATAAATAGTATTGACTAAGCTCTAAGAAGATTAATACTAATTTCTGCTGCTGCCGCTGTAATAATGGAAATTATAATACTGATGTTGGAAGATACAAAAATGTACTTTTGAGCATGCAAATTTTATTATGACTCGGCGAATTCTGGCGGATCGAAGTTTGAAAATCCGTACCTCGCGAGAGCAATGGGAATCGGAGAATATCTGGAAAGGGATATTGATATGACTCTGAAACAAGAGCTTTGGGGAACAGAGAAGGGCGTTATTATTGCTTCAGTAGGTATTCCATGAACTGTAGTTGGCAACTAGAAGTGTTATTCAATTCTCTGATATAGTGATGGAGATTGTTTCAGTGTCTGAATGTCCGATGCACACCCTGGCTCGCTACTGACTGAAGCCATACTCCGTTTACGAGGGCTCGCGCGCAGAGGTCTTCCAGGTAATTAAATGTGATTTGCAGAGTATCCCATGTAGATGTAGATGTTTTTGATATGGGCGCGCAGTTCGTCGTTGCCGATTGCCGTCGACCGTTCATATCGTCCCGTGGTGGAAGACTGTTACATTTCTTCTTCAAAACCGGAATCCATATTTCATTTAGTTTCACGCCCTCCTCCATCATATTGAAATTATTGGGGTGTTTTACAATTTCTATAGCCTCTCTGTACAGTCTTTCGTGGTATCTATTTGTAGCTACTGAAAACTGAGTCTTATCAAATTTAATAAGGTGGTCCCCTGGTTGAAAAATGTACTCAGAAATAGCTGATCTGTCAATCTGCCAGTTGCGCTTTCTTTTATGCAAGGAGACGCTGCTGCTAAGGTTGAACGTGTTTTAGATTTTATTCGCGCTGCTGGTTTTTATCATGTGATTTAATGGTGGTGTGTTTTCTTCTTCCTTTTTACTTGTATCCTTTCCTCATACTTACCAGTGATTTTTACTCTTTGACCTGTTAATGCATTTCCTTAGGAACACCTAACACAATGTTTTATCTCTTAGATCGGAACAAGGGACTGATAACCGTTGCTGTTTAGTCCCTTCAAAAATCCAACAACAACAACAGCAACAACAGTTCTCCTTGTGCTCATCTAGTCGCTTTTTTACTGTTCTTTTTGTGGTACCTACATATACGTCTCCACATCTACACGGAATCCTATAAATTCCTGCTTTTTCCAGCGGTTTGCAAGCATCCTTCGCCGATTTCAGGTGATCTTGTATTTTCCGAGTAGGTTTCCAAATAATGGCAACATTCCGCTTCATCAAAATTTTACCGATGCGGTCGCTGACGTCCTTAATAAAAGGCAGGAAGACTTTTGATTTCACAGGAACCTTTTCATCGGTTTCAATTTTACGTGTCGGTCTCAACGCTCTCCTTATCTCTGTGGACGAATAGCCATTCTTAAGTAAAGCATTACTCAGGTGTTTCAATTCCGCGTCGAGTAATTCCGGTTCGCAGATGTTCCTTGCTCTGTCCGACAACGTCTTTATAATGCCTCGCTTTGGCTGTGGGTGATGGTTTGAATCCCAGTGCAGATAACGGTCTGTATGTGTGCCCTTCCGATAAACTGTATGGCCCAATCTGCCATTCCCCTTTTTGAGAACTGACACGTCAAGAAAATTCAGTTTTCCGTCTGCCTCCTTCTCCATGGTAAACTGAATTCTAGTATTAATCCCGTTGAGGTGTTGAAGTAAACGATGTAGTTCCTCTCTACCATGCCTCCACTCAACAATTCGGAAGGACGGTGGTTCAAATCCACCTCCGGCCATCCAGATTTAGGTTTTCCGTGATTTCCCTAAATCACTCCAGGCAAATGCCGGGATGGTTCTTTTCAAAGGGCACGGCCGATTTCCTTCCATATCCTTACCTAAACACTCCGAGCGTAAGCTCCGTCTCTAATGACCACGATGCTGACGGGACGTTAAACTCCAAGTTTCCTTCCTTCCTTCTTCCACACAACAAACGTATCGTCTACATAGCGGAACCAAATAGCAGTTTTTTGTTTGTTTGCAGTTTTCAATGTCCTTCGCAGTCGGGGACGAAACGTTGGGTTTCCATAATAAATCCACAAGACCACGGCATAATAGCCCGGAAATTTTTAGTAATTTTGACCTTTCCGGCCGTGAATGTTTACATTTTACAATGACGACATAGTAGTTTAGTCCCCTGAAAATTCCAACAACAACAAGTTTGGAAAATAGTCCTGTTACCTGTAGGGATTGCGGTCGTACAATAACAAGCATCGGAACAGCTCTGCAAGAGAACAATTGGACTCGCTGTAAAGTGATAAATTCCAGCCATTCCTTCGCCGTTGCCCACCAGTGTCAAGGAGTCACGTGGAACGCTACACGCGGCTAGCTTCCTGGTAACCCAGTGCGCGACAGTGGACCAAGTGTTGCGGATTGAAGAACGGCGTGCCAAGCTAATCTTGCAGCTCGTCTTAAACTTTGACAACACCCAACTCGTAAGCCGCTTACGGCTTCGCAGGCGAGCGCACTAATCCCGCCGCCCTTTAATAGACACAGCAGCTCTAATTAGAGTGCCGGGGCAGGTCGCCGTGCTAGGGAGACGAACCCACGCCGGTAGAGTACTCGGGTTCCCACCAGAGTTAACGAGTATCCGCAAGAACAGAAAGGCCCTTTCCAGGAATACAGGTAAGGCAAGGAGTAACAGGGAGTAAAAGCAGAGTGCGAAAAGTTGAGAATTTCGACAGGACGATAAGCGAGTTCGGGCAGTCTGATGGTTAAGGCATCCCTTCGCCGGGAACACGATATCCAGTTTCGAGTTCCGGTCAGGGACAAAAGTTCGACTTCACCCTTGAATTAAATTCAACGCCTTGAAACATCCAAGACATTCAGGCATTTCTAATAAATTGCCGGCCGCGGTGGCAGAGCGGTCTGCGGTTTGCCAGTCACTGTCTGCACGGTCGCTGCGGTCGGGGGTTCGAATCCCCCCTCAGGCATGGATGTTTGTGCCGTCTTTAGTATAAGCTAGTTCATAAGTAGTTTGTAAGTTTAGGGACTGATGACCCCGTAGTTAAGTCCCATAAGCTGAAAATGTTCAAATGTTTGTAGAGTCTATGGGACTTAACTACGGGGTCATCAGTCCCTAAACTTACAAACTACTTATGAACTAGCTACAACTAAGGACGGCACAAATGTCCATGCCCGAGGGGAGATTCGAACCCCCGACCGTAGTGGCCGTGCAGACCGTGACTGAAGCGCCTCAGTCCCCTCGGCCTCCGCGGCCGGCCCCATAAGCTCTACAAACATTATTATTCTAATAAATTACTCGATTTTCCAGTGGTCTAAGAAAGGGCACTGTCTTTCGTGACAAACATGCGTTTCACACTTGCCTCTTCCCGCACTGTTTCCATCACCTCACTTTTTGCTTAATCGTCATCGCTGGTTAATTTAGTGCTCATCTGTGAAGAAAACAGTTTGTCACAATATGTATTTTGGGAAAATTTTTTGGATGAGGATTAAGATATAAAGTTTCTCTTGTTTTGAAGATTAAGTTTTCAAAATTCGATCAAAATCGGAAAAAAGCTGTAGGTTGGTGTCGAAGTCTGTTACGAAATACCATTTGAGGTATGTGGACGGTGGCGTTGCACTTGATTTTATGGTCAATGTGTAAATTTTCTTTTTACGAAATCGGATGAACGGTATGGTACTGCATTAAAATGCGAATCTAATCCGAAGTGGCGTGCCCATATAAAATTTTCAGTTTAGATGTTTTCGATTTGTAGTTGTTCCTTTGGGTTTCTTCATGCCCCATGGAGGACTCGAAACTCGGACGGCGAGCAACCGTGCTCTCTGCAGCGTGTCGCCTTAGATCGCACGGCCACACCATCACGGCGTTGTTAAGGGAACACAGTTTACTGTAGTGAATACGCAACGGTCCTCGCTCGTATTTCACATGTTTGTGTTGAAGTAAAGGAATGCAGGACTGAGCTCGATTGGCAACATAACACATGTATATAAGAACAGCAGAATGCATTCGAGTTTACGGTGGACTGTTCAAATATATCCTGCGAGAGAAATTACGCAATTAAATAAAACATGACAGAAGAGTATCTTAATTTATCACCTGTGCGTTTCGTGTTGCTAGATGTTTTCAGTGGTTTGCCGTGAAAGGCTTAAGGAAAGGGCATACATTTATTAAAAGTACTAGCTTAAACCCGCGGATCCGCTCCTGTGTTGGTTGATTAAGATAGATAAGCTAACTTTCAGTATTGTGCTATGAGACATGAAATGAAATACAATACCTTCTTTAGAAACAAACATTTTTAATCAACATTCAAGTAAAATAATAAAATTATTCGTATGCTTATCCTTACAGAGAAATTGTAATACGCATAGACCAAAGATATGGGCATCACGTTTCGCTGGTCGTAACCTCCTTGCTATAGAGTCGCAAACGTCATCGCTGGCCTTCAGTCCGAATTTTTTATAATTTGACGACTTTCAACCACCATATCTTCCACCCCCTTACAGCTATCGGCATGGAACTGCTATACAACGGGAGACTTCGGACAACAATTACACACAGACCATTCGTTTGCGTTCTGTAGTTTTCGCTGCAGAGCGAAATATTAACACACACACACGTAGAATTTTATATACACCGATAACTTTCCATCCCACCATACTCCACCCATTTATCATTATCAACCCTCAAGCAACTATGACACCAATAAAACCATTTTCAAAGAGAAAATATAATTTTCGAAGAGTAATTATTGTTCCGAATTCCGTTATATTCTTCAAATTACTAAAAGTCTTTCAGATCGCTATAAAACCGTGCCTAAAACCTTCCTCAGGTATAAATTAGTAACTGTACAAATATTTAAGTCTCTGCGTCTTGTCTTTCGGACGTGATAAGCGTACACCGAACAGACATACACACACACACACACACACACACACACACACATATATATATATATATATATATATATATATATATATATCCGATCGCCATAAAACCGTGCCTAAAGCCTTCCCTGGGTAGACATTAGTAACTGTACAAAATGTTAGCCCTTTACGTCTTGTTCAGACGTGATAAACGTACACTGAACAGACATTCACATTTATAGATATAGATTCTGTTCAGAAGCAACGAAGCAAGTACCTTTCTTCGTGACTCATGCTGTGTAAGTACAGACATTCGAGGCAGCATTGAGCATGTGCGGTGAACTGGAGTTTGCGGGCGACGTGGCGCCTGCTTACTGGGCGAGCGCGTGAGCGCCCGCGGGCGCCCGCGCTCATTGGGCAGACTTGACAGCCGGCCCTAGCGGCTTCCCATCATCACCTGCGTAATCGCGGCCTATTTCGTTGACGTCACAGGAGAGTGGCGCAGCCTGCTCTGCTGCCGTGGCGACCTTGAGGCACGCCACCCTGCGCGTTCCTCCCCCCTGCAGGGGGTGCGCGGTGGTGGCTCCGCCCCTGCCACGCAGTCGGCGGCGGAATTTATTCATTGGCCGCGGCGCCGGCTGCGCCCGTGTTTTTGTTCCATCCGCCTCCGCCGCTGTTATTCTTTCATGGGCCCTCCTTCCTCTCTGCAACGCAACGCCAACGCGGACACCTTTTTTTTTTGTCCTGTTTCGCCGACTCGACCGAAGTTCCGCACGCTCCGCTGTCATCCAGAGGCGCATGTCAGGAAAGCGGGCACCGGTACGGAATACAAGTAGCAGGGACGAGAATTTGTAGTCTGCTCTTTGAAGCAGATGGTGCTGCGGTAGTTATATCCTTACTGTTCAACTGCGTCATTTCGGGTGAAATTGTGTTACGTTCTACCTTACGTCACTAACTAAAATCCCGCAGTTGTCACAGGTATTTAGTTATTCCACTGTTCTCTTTGGCTACACTCTCTATGCTCCTCTCCCGGTCCATCTCCTCCTCTTCCTCATTATCTTCCTCTTACCTATTGTCTTCTCCTTCCTCCCCGTGTATCCGTCTCTACTTGTTCCTCCAGTCGATCTCTTCCTCTTTCTCCCAATTACCCACCTCTTCCTCACTATCTTCCTCTTCTTCCCCTTCTATCCACCTCTTCTTCTTCTTCGTCATTATCTTCCTCAAATGTTCAAATGTTTGTTAAGCTTATGGGACTTAACTATGGGGTCATCAGTCCCTAAACTTACAAACTACTTATGAACTACTTACGAACTAGGACGGCACAAATATCCATGCCCGAGGGGGGATTCGAACCCCCGACCGTAGTGGCCGTGCAGACCGTGACTGGAGCGCCTCAGTCCCCTCGGCCACCGCGGCCGGCCATTATCTTCCTCTTCCTACCTTAATATTCACCTTTTCCTCTACTTCATTATGTTCCTCTTCTATCCACCTCTTCTTCTTCCTCATTACCTTCCTCCTTCTACCCTACTATTCACCTTTTACTTTTCCTCATTATGTTCTCGTTTCTTATTATCTTCCTCTTCCTTCCCTTGTAGCCACCTTCTTCTCATCCTCATTATGTTCCTCTTCCTCCCCTTCTATCCATCTCTTTCTTCCCTTTTTCCTACCATACTTTTCTCCTCTTCCACAATATACTTCCACATTATACTTACCTGGCGTAGGAGATAACATACTCTTCACATTCCTCCCCTTCTAGCCACATTATCCTCTTCCCCATTATCTTCTCATTCTTCCCCTTCTATTCACCTTTTCCTCTTCCTCATTATCTCCCTCTTCCTCATTATCTTCCTATTCCTCATTATCTACCTCTTCTTCCCCTTTTATACACATTTTCCTATCATTCTAACGAAATATTCCTCTTCCCTTTCTTCTTCACATTCGTCCTTTTCTATTCTGCTTATCCTCTACCTCAGTTTCATCAACTTTCTCCCCTTCCATTCACCTCTTCCTCTCCACGTATCCCCTTCTCTCTCCCCTTCTGTGCAACTTTTCCTCTTCGTCTTCTCCCCCTTCTATCCAACTTTTCCTCTTCATCTGCTTCGCTTCTATCCATCTTTTTCTCTTTGTCTTTGCCTTCCTCTCCTACCATATCCATATCCCTGTCTGTTCCATCTCCTCCCCTCTTTCTCATACAAACGATCGTCCATGTAAGTCTTATAATATTGCTTATATTAATTTACAATCTTGGACTAGTCTATCTAGCCCTTCCCATCTCTGTTCAGTTGCTCTTCGCTCCATCTCTGTTCACATGCTCCTCTCACTCGTCCATCAGTTCCTTCCTCCGCTCTCTGTCAGTCTCCTCCTCTATCTGTTTATCTCCTCCTCTCCATTTGTGCCCATCTTCTACTCTGCCTCCATCAGTCCATATCTTCCTCTCCGTTTTCTATGCCAACTACGCGGAGCTCTGTGAAAGTTTGTCGAAATATATTGCAAGCTTCTCTCCGTATATGCAGCATACAGTGACAAGCTCAGTATTAGAACATTCTCCCTGAAAACACACATATTTGTACCAACTTAAATGGTTATCTGTCGGACGGTCTCGAAGTCTGTTGAAGGGTAGTACATTCGCAATGCACTGTGGAGGGAGAGGGGTTGGAGGGGGTGAAAATTAATTTCGAATGCCGCAGACAGGAGCGCTACTGACTGTGGTAGATAAAATTGGCGACGAATGTTTCCTGTGGGGACGGAACGTGTCTCATGCTAAGGTATTCAGTGGCTCGCAAAAGGCAAAAGTCGTGAATTAGAATCACGGTCCGACACGCAGTTTTAATATCTGACAGGAAATTTCCCATCGTCGGGCACCCCGCTGGAGACTGAAATTTACACTCTAGTAGAGAAAGGAAAACACACACACACACACAGAGAGAGAGAGAGAGAGAGAGAGAAAGAGAGAGAGAGAGAGAGAGAGAGAGAGAGAGAGAGCTGCCCACAGTCGAAAAGAGCCTCACATGACTTTGAGTGGTTCTCTTTTGGCTTCAGGCCTTTGATCTATCGTTGAACACAATGGTCAGATAGCTTCTAGAGAAAAGAAAAATGAAGAGGAAGATACCTTTTTAGACAAACAGTTACCATAGCTAAAAGTGCCTCATTTACGGGATGTAAAGGGAAAAAAGTTTGTGCACATGCAAAAAATTTCTCTCGAATTAATTCGATGAAACGACAGCCAGAACGTAAGCTCGCACAAAAGAAAGAGGGTGGGTATTTTCCTGGGAGAGAAACAGAGATATTGGAGATAGTTCGGTGAATTCACATATGACGTAAAACCGCTAAACGAACTCCAAAACGAAGAAGAGCGAGCATAAACGCTGTGCTGCATACAAAACATGAAGCTTGACGTATGTTGATCAAAAGCGAGAAACACGATAACCTAAGTTAGGTCCAGAACATATAGGGGAAAAAAAATACATCGTTTCCCTTTGATAATGTTATTTCATTCAGTGCGATCTCAATATATACAATGCCGTGTAATGTTTTGGAGTTTCTGTCAGTGAATTTTCTTGTTTTAATACCTGGTTTACTCTAAAGAACCGCGTGGCTTATATTACCGGTTCATTATATTTATTTCCATTTAACAACTTTGTTTATTGGAACTTAATTTGAAGCTCCTTTTTACGGCGCTTCGTGGAAGCGTGTTGTATCACACATATTCAATCGTAAAAATTCCCCGCCGTAATAAAGCGATGTGTACACAAACACATATGAGAGAGCGACACACACACGCGCACACGCACACACACACACACACACACACACACACAGTCAGAGAGAGTTATTGATTCTGTTGATTATGACTGTTTAGCCAATGGTGTTGTTGGGATATTGAAATCGAAATTTTTTGTCACTTCGATTTTATGTACGCCGTCCGGAAGTCGATGTATATGTAGCCACGTACTTGCGTTCTGGCCAGTACTTCCTACATTTTGAAATATTTTTCAAGAGTGAGAAACTTTAGACCTGCCTGCCTCCATAGATACTGTTTCTAGTAAAATTGCGTGCTTATGTAATATAGCCCCAATTGTGCGACTGGATTCACGATTTCCTATCAGAAATGACACAGTTCGTAGTAATTGACGGTAAGTCATCTTGTAAAACGGAAGTGATATCTGGCGTTCCTCGGGGAAGCGTTATAGGTCCCCTACTCTTCCTTGTGTTTATAAACGATTTAGGAGACAATATGAATAGCTCCCTTAAACTGTTTGCGGATGATACTGCTGTTTGTCGGTTAGTGAAGTTAACAGAGGATCAAAGGAAACTGCTAAACGATTTAGACAGAATTTCTACATGGTGCGAAAATTAGCAATTAACACCAAATAATGAAAAGTATGACGTAATACACATGGCCACTAAAAGAAATCCGCTGAACTTCAACTACACAATAAATCAGTCAAACCCTAAGGTCGTAAATTCTACCAAATACATAGGAGTTACAATTACGAATAACTTAGACTGGAGAGAACACATAGGAAACATTGGTGGGAAGGCGAACCAAAGGTTACGTTTCATTGACAGAACGCTTCGAAGATGGAACAGTAGAGAAATACCATAAAAGTGATTCGATGAATCCTCTGCTATGCACTTCAGTGTATTTATGTAGATGTAAATGTAGAAATGTTACTAATTACGATGCTATTTTGAATGTGTCGCTGCACTCCAAATACTCGTTCAATAAACAGTCGTTTCGTTGTATGTTTTACGGCGTTACAGTAGCGAAGATTCGCGACTCTTAAGGCTAGTCTACACGGCGACACTAGGTTGCGAATGTCGTTGCATGAAATGAATTGCGCGTAACTGGTTTCTTGTATGTCTGTAGACACGGTGCCAATACTATACACTTGAGTTTCGTTGTTTTGTGAGTGCCGTAATCGCCGAAAAATGAAAGTTTTGGTAGCTGTAAGATTTGTGGCGATTCTATTGTTTGTCTGTATGAAATCGCTGCAAAAGACTAAACATAAAAAAGAATAAGAAACGTGTTTGGGTTCGTAAATGGATTAAAACAAGGCGTCAGCTCTGTTGCTCAGCGACCTTGCTGAAAGAAATTGTGATTGAAGACCCGAGAAGTTATTTTAATCAACTTAGAATGTCGCCACAACAGTTAATGTTCCTTTTAAACAGAGTTAGTAATTCAATAAAGATGCAAGTTACCGTTATGCGTGAAGCATTGTTACCAAAACGGAAATTACAAATTGCATTACGTTTCTTGTCAAGTAGATATTCGTCTCTACCGTGTTCCAAAATCCACAATTGCCATACTTCGTTACTATAGGTATTTCGAATTGGACGTATTTTAGCCTGCAATTCACTAATCGTCAACCCATCAATATTTAATTTCACAAATAATTGCTAGAAAGCACTAACACGACGTTAAAATGGCACAAACACCTGCACAACGCAGATATGTTCAAAAACCGAATTATTTCTTCTGTTCCCCCCTGTATATTGTATTTCGTTCTGTATTGGTCATAACCTAACCTTAAAAACACGCGCAATCAGTTTCGCCGAAGTTGGAAGGCGCCGAAACTATTTAGTTTCGCCAACGAGTTGCACGAACGCCTGCCGCGCATGCGCAGTGGCCAGCAGCTCAGTTTCACGAAACCTAGTGTCGTCGTGTTGATGTAGATGTAGATGCGCCGACCAGCATAAGTTCGACCGCCCTCGTTGCTGGTTGCAACTATTAGGTACCGCTGCGGGCGCGCCCGCAGCTGGGTGGCTGAATTTTCGGAGTGCAGAATTTTTCGAGCGCTTTCGCTGCCTCGCGCGAAACAACGGTTCGTTTGTCGCGGCGCTGCCGGCCCGTGCATCATGCAAATGCGCCCGCGCGGCCACATTTCGGCGGTTAACGAGCGGCTGGGGCTCTGCCCGGCTGATTAAAAAGTTGCCGCGCCATCCGCGGCCGAGTGGCGGCTAATCCCTCTGGAAATGCGCGGCCGCTCTCCACCGCGCCGGACTTGCCAATCACGAGTCGCGAGGCGGCGGTCGACGAAAAAACCCCGCCAGACCCCCGTGGCGATGCGTCAGAGCTCTAATGGCGATCCAGCTAATCACACGCAGTGTTGCCACACGTAGGGAATTTTCCCTACACGTAGGTAGGTTTAAGCAGTAACCCTTAACTACTATCTGCGGTCTCTCAGACCGCTACGACTTTTTGAGTCGAGATATTTCACACACCCCTGCCAAGCTAAAAGGACTCTTCCGTGTACCTTCCTGGTGGCCGACAAGGTCCAGCATTCTTACAGCGCTGCTGCTCTTTGTTCCGTGTTAATGAGCCTTGCGCGGCCTCACTGACCTACCGTACCTCACAAACGGCTTTTAATCTAATTGCGTGGTTATGGTATATCGCCCCAAATTTGCGACTGGATAGGGGATTTCTTGTCAGAGAGGACACAGTTCGTAGTAATCGATGGTACGGCATCGACTAAAGCAGAGGTGATTTCGGGCGTTCCACAGGGTAGTGTTATTGGTCCTCTGCTGTTCCTTATTTACATAAACGATTTAGGGGAAAATCTAAGTAGCTCTCTTAGGTTGTTTTCAGATGACGCCGTCATTTACCGTCTAGTAAAATCATCTGAAGATCAAAACCAACTGCAGAACGATCTGAATAAGATATCACTGCGGTGTAAAAATTGGCAATTGACTCTAAATAGTGAGGAGTGTGAAGTCGCTCACATGAGTACGAAAAGAAATCCGTTAAACTTTGTTTACAAGATAAATGAATCAAATGTGAAGGCCGTAAACGCCACAAGATACCTAGAAATTACTATTACTTCAGACTTAAATAGGAAAGAACACGGTAGATAATATCGTGGGAAAGGCGAACCAGAGACTGCGTTTTATTGGCAGAACCCTTAAAACATGCAACAGAACTACAAAAGAAACTGCATACACTACGCTTGTCCGTCCATTTTTGGAGTATTGCAGCCCAGTGTGAAATCCTTATCAGGTGGGTTTGACGGAGGACATCGAAAGAGTCCAGAGAAGGGCAGCGCGTTTCGTACTGTCACGATACAGGGGTGACAGCGTTACGGAAATGATACAGGATCTGGGATGGGAATCATTACAACAACGGCGCTTATCGCTGCGGCGTGGGCTACTCACGAAACTCCACTCACCAACTTTCTTCTCCGAATACGAAAATATATTGTCGACTTCCACTTACATAGGTAGAAATGATCATCAGAATAAAATACGAGAAATCAGAGCTCGAACAGAGAGATTCAGGTGTTCTTTCTTCCCGCGCGCTATTCGAGAATGGAATGGGAGATAAATAGTATAATTGTGCTTCCATGAACCTTGTACCAGACACTTAAATGTGATTTGCAGAGTATCCCATGTAGATGTAGATGTGTTTGCGTGCCGCTGGCGCAGGCTGTGCCTCGTAGCGCCTGGCCAGTCGGCTTCGTGAGCGCGGCCTGCTAAGCTAAGCGACAGCGCTGTGGCTGTGGCCTCTCTCTCGCTGTTGTTGTTCCGTGTCGTGTTTCTCCATGGCAGGAAAAGCTGAACGTTCTATGGAACGAATTTTACGTGAAGCAGATATGATGAATCCTCCGATGATTTTGACGACAGCGTTAATGACCCTGATTTTGAGGTATTTAGTGAACATGACGCTAATTCAGAGCAGGAACCTGAAAGTGATGAAGATGTGACACCTGACGATGATGAAGCAGTTTACTTCTTCGGTAAGAACAGATGTTTTCGACGGCTAAAAAAACAGCCAACGTAAGAACAAGGCAACACAACATCGTCTTACAGCATCCTGGACTGCGAAAGACGTCTCAAAGGATATCTTTAGTTTGTTTATTTTATTTGACCAGTTTCGACCATATTTTAAGTCATCTTCAGAAATATCTATACAGCCCTTTTGGCTGAAGATGATCTAAAATAAGGTCGAAACAAGTCGAATAAAATAACATTCCTCGATCGAGACTGTTTTTTAACATAAACATCTCTATAAAAGATCGTTGTTGCCTCCTTTGATGATGTTGTCTAAATGAATCCACCGTAATCGCCGGATATCAATCCTCCAGACTTCTTCCTATTCCCGCGACTTAAACTGGCTTCGAAAGGAAAGAGATTTGAAGATATCCCTGACATGCAACATAAGGTGATATGGCTTTTGGACACCATCGTAAATGAAGACTTCGTGCAGAGTTTCAAGGTGAAGATCGCAGAGCTCAGCGATGCTTAGTTATAGGAGATTTCGAAGGACAGTAAGGTAACTGTAGTTCATGGTACATCTACTTTAATGTTACAGGACTATTCGCCGAACTTTATTATCAGAAATTGTACATACAGGTTGTGTGATTATAACACCAACCAACAGCTGATACAAAAATAAATGTACAGTGTGTTAACATTAGATGGCAGAGCTGTCCCTAGTTCTGAATCGGTACAAGCTGGTAGACGTCACGAGGTTTCGGCCGGCAATCTTTGGTTAGAGGCTGCAGTCAACATTACTGACTGCACGTGCTGCATGAGGCAACCGTTGTCGTCTTCTTTGTTATTGTTTGCAGACCAGTGAGTGTTGCGTATTGTCCAACAGGTAATTAAAATGGTTCGCGCAGTAGGATCGTTATCAATCATGCTTTAAGATGCTTTGTCTAATTTACGATGTGCGCAACTTGTATTTTTTTGATACTTGCACGTAGTTCGTGGTGCCAGCACTGCAGGACGTAGGCGTGGCTTGTGTCCCCCGCTCGCCTCTCTCCCCGCGGCTGCCGTGTGTGAGACGGGGATGCTTCCTCCGCTCCCCAATCCCCCCGTCAGAACTTTACCATCTAATAGTTTAGACAGTGTCTTGTATACATTTTTAACACCCTTTGTAAATGGTGAACTTTTTCGAAAGAAAATATAGCAAGAACGGTTGCTGCCTATCGCCTTTCCTCTCAGACCGGAAGATTCACTCACCTGCTGATCTGCTGTCCTTGTACCGTAAAGGCGTTGGACTTCTTCTTTTGGCAGGTGTTTCGTCGCCTTATTGAAGATTCATTAATTGAAAAGAAGACAATAGGAAAGTTACAAAATCAAATGTTCAAATGTTTGTTAAGCTTAAGGGACTTAACTACGGGGTCATCAGTCCCTAAACTACTTATGAACTACCTACAACTAAGGACGGCACAAATATCCATGCCCAAGGGGGGATTCGAACCCCCGACCGTAGTGGCCGTGCAGACCGTGACTGAAGCGCCTCAGTCCCCTCGGCCACCGCGGCCAAGTTACAGAACAAATAGGCAGAATTCTGGTGAAAACTGTATTCATAAAGATATGACGAATTTGAGGTAGCCCTGTTGGATGTTTAATATTATTTCACAAATAAGAATATTTTGCTACGAAACCACCTTGCTGTAGGTCAAGGAACTACTAACAATAGTCAAGAAATAAGCTCATTTTATGCAGATATATTTGCAGTCGCTAGAGAGAGCGGAGAGTGGTTGAATCAGAGAGAATGTTGCTAGCCATGAAGTCGTTATACTAAAATCAGAGCAGGGGCCAAACGGCCAAGCTTACCTCGCTGTAAAGTGAATGGTAAGTGTACTCGCCCATCTTTGTAACAGACGCGGACGGTGTTCAGAGTCACAATTTCCTAATACGGCGGTAACTTCTGCCCTAGACTGTCCGCGAGGTGGATACTTCGAAGCACTGCTACCGAATGGCGGTGCGTGTCTGTTCGCCGGGCACGGCACCGCAGTGAGCTTCCGCTGTTCAAAAGTAGTCCCTGTAGCCAAACTTCACAGGTAGGGGAGAGAAACCGTTGGGGAAGCTTAGCCCTTGCAGGCGGTACAGTGTTTCGGACACTCAGGTTTGGACACCTGTTTGGAGCGCGGGACAAAGCTGGTATGCTTCCGCCACGGAGTCGCTTCCGGTCGCTTTTAAATTTAACGGCTACAGGAAATTCACCATTTTGAGCGATTTCTAGATTAACAAAACGGATAATGTAGAAATTACTCTGTCCCTTCCATTCGACTGCCCTCTAAGTAAGCAATCATTCTGTGATGCTCCTTGGTTGGTGAAAATTAATAAATCGTCCTACATTGATTGTTTTAATTTTGCTACGTTTTAATTAAGGTCCCGTCCGGTCTGTTATTGGTATCGGGGAGTTTTTACTTTTACTTGCAACTCGAATCCGTGATCGGAATAACTTATTTAATTTTATTTTGCTCTGATTTCTTTCTTATGGCACAGCCGTTGCGACCGTGCAATGTGTGCCCTCAAAAAGTATGTGCGTTACACCTGTATGGCTAGGTACGATACTGGGAGTCATCGATTAAGAATCGATGCGAATATTACATCTACATCTACATACATACTCCGCAATTCACCGTAAGGTGCGTGGCGGAGGGTACACTGTACCACTACTAGGCATTTCCTTTCCTGTTCCACTCCCAAATTGAACGAGGAAAAAAAGAATGCCTATATGCCTCCGTAACAGCCCTAATTTCTCTTATCTTGTCTTTGTGATCTTTATGCGAAATTTAAGTAGGCGGCAGCAAGATCGTACTACGCTCAGCTTCAAATTCCGGCCCTCTAAATTTACTTAACAGAAATTCACGAACAGAACGTCGTCTTTCTTCCAGCGCGTATTGGTCGAACCTACCGGTAACAAATCTAGCTGCTCGCCTCTGAACCGCCTCTATATCTTCCTTCAAAACGATCTGCTGCGGGTCCCAAATACTTGAGCAATACTCAAGACGTGGTCGTACAAGCGTTTTATACGCGGTCTCCTTTACAGGTGAAGTACATCTTCCCAAAATTCTCCCAATAAACCGAAGTCGGCTGTCCGCCTTACTCACAACTGTCCTTACATGCTCGTTCCATTTCATATCGCTCTGCAATGTTACGCCTAGATATTTGAACGACGCGACAGCATCAAGAAGCTCACTACTAATGCTGTATTCGAACTTTATGGGATTGCTTTTTGTACTCATGCGCATCACCTTACATTTTTCTACATTGAGAGCTAGCTGCCATTCTTCGCCCCAACTAGAAATTTTGTCTAAATCATCCTGTATGCTATTACAGTCAGTTACAGACGACACCCTCCCATACACCACAGCATCATCAGCAAACAGCCGCAAATTACAACTTACTCTGTGAGACTTTAACTTTTCCCGGCGTAATGAGTGTTCAAACAACTTACGGGTATGCTGCCGGGTGACGTCGTCGACAACCGCCTATATTTCGGCAGGAGAACACCCTGCCATTCTCAAGGCACAACTGCACTTAAGGAAGCAATGTGCAAGCGTATTTAATACCTCGGTTTGCAAAGTGTAAACAAGGAAGATAACACACACAGTACAAGTCACAGCAGAGTCAACACAACCAAAGGTGACCAAACATCAAAAATATCGATAGTGACTTAATCAACAGATGAGGCAGCATTAATTTTATCCCTCTGTTTTTTGACGAGAGACAGTGCCGTATTCCAAGCAGAATTTAAACAAAAAACACATCCCTGTTTATAAGGTCGCTTGCTAGTTTAATTTCAACAGCTTCCTTAATAACACTATCCCAATAGGTGGAGGTGCATGCCAGGATCTCCGTGTTGTTGTATTCCATAGGATGATAGGTGTCAAGACAGTGTTCTGCAACAACGGATTTGTTGGGCTGTTGTAAGCGCGTGTAACGTTTATGTTCAATACACCGGTCTTCCACAGCCCTGATTGTGTGACCAATATATGACATGCCACAACTGCAAGGAATACGATATACACCTGCCTTACGCAAACCAAGATCATCCTTTACGGACCCCAACAGGGCCTTTATCTTAGAAGGTGGTCGAAAAACACATTTCACATCATATTTCCGTAAAATACGACCAATCTTGTTGGAAATACTTCCTGCGTGAGGCAAAAACGCCATAGATTTAGGTGCCACTTCATTACTATCGTCACTCACCCGTTGCACAGAAGGCTGATAGCGCAATGCACGTTTTATCTGTCTCTCACTATAACCATTCTGACGAAAGGTCACCTCGAGATGGGACAACTCAGCTGACAAACTTTCAGGGTCTGAAATGACATGTGCCCTGTGAACCAAAGTACGAAGTACTCCTTCACGTCACCCGGCAGCATACCCGTAAGTTGTTTGTACAACTTACTCTGTCCATCAGATCATTTATATAGATAGAAAATAATAGCGGTCCTATCACACTCCCCTGGGGCACGCCTGACGATACACTCGTCTCTGATGACGAGACTCCCTCGCAGCCAGCTTAAGCAGGGTCTGTCGATAAATTGGAGGCTGAAGCCGCGAAAGGAGAGACATCGGTTTCCACGGGGCGGACGGCGACAGCTGCCTCGAGGGTAAAGTCGCCCCCGGACTGGGCCGCAGATCGGCTGTGGCCGACACGAACCCCTTTAACGGCGCGCTAAATTACCCCCTCCCCCCTGCTCTTGCCCCCCGGATAACGCGCGACCCACTCAACTGCGGCCTCTACACGACGCGTAAACCATCGGCCGTAGCCGGAAGATGGCGGCGGCGGAAGAGCGCCTTCTCTTTTCGATTTCTCACTGCTCGAACAAAGCCTCGGGCGGGCGGAGCTGAGGATAGGAGCAGGTCGGCAGCGGTGCCGACTTTTCCAGATTTCCATCTCCAAATCCAGCGTGTCTCAGGAGGGTTCTGTGGCATCGTTTAATTCAGCGCAAAGTTCCTAGTGATTGAAAAAAAAGCGCAGGTGACTCCCGTGTATAAGAAAGGAAAGAGAACAGACCCATACAATTACAGGCCAATATCGTTGACATCAGTTTCATGTAGAATTTTGGAGGATATTCTCAGTTCGAAATTTCCTTGAAACGGAAAAGCTTCTTTCCATGAATCAGCACGGGTTTAGGAAACATCGTTCATGTGAAACTCAGCTTGCACTTTTCTCACATGACATCTTGCAAGCCATGGACGAAGGGCAACAGGCGGATTGTGTTTTTCTCGACTTCAAAAAGGCGTTCGACGCGGTGCCACACTGCAGACTGCTAACGAAGATACGAGCTTATGGAATAGGTTCACAAATTTGTGAATGGCTGGAAGACTTCCTAAGTAATAGAACGCAGTACGTTGTTCTCGACGGCGAGTGTTCATCAGAGACGAGTGTATCGTCAGGCGTGCCCCAGGGGAGTGTGATAGGACCGCTATTATTTTCTATCTATATAAATGATCTGATGGACAGAGTAAGTTGTAATTTGCGGCTGTTTGCTGATGATGCTGTGGTGTATGGGAGGGTGTCGTCTGTAACTGACTCTAATAGCATACAGGTAGACATAGACAAAATCTCTAGTTGGTGCGAAGAATGGCAGCTAGCTCTCAATGTAGAAAAATGTAAGGTGATGCGCATGAGTACAAAAAGCAATCCCATAAAGTTCGAATACAGCATTAGTAGTGAGCTTCTTGATGCTGTCGCGTCGTTCAAATATCTAGGCGTAACATTGCAGAGCGATATGAAATGGAACGAACATGTAAGGCCACTTTTGAGTAAGGCGGACAGCCGACTTCGGTTTATTGGGAGAATTTTTGGGAAGATGTACTTCACCTGTAAAGGAGACTGCGTGTATAAAACGCTTGTACGACCACGTCTTGAGTATTGCTCAAGTATTTGGGACCCGCAGCAGATCGGTTTGAAGGAAGACATAGAGGCGGTTCAGAGGCGAGCAGCTAGATTTGTTACCGGTAGGTTCGACCAATGCGCGAGTGTCACGGAAATGCTCCGGCAACTAAATTGGGGATCGCTGGAAGAAAGACGACGTTCTTTTCGTGAATTTCTGTTAAGTAAATTTAAAGGGCCGGAATTTGAAGCTTAGTGTTGTACGATCTTGCTGCCGCCTACTTACATTTCGCGTAAAGATCACAAAGACAAGATAAGAGAAATTAGGGCTCGTACGGAGGCATATAGGCATTCTTTTTTTCCTCGTTCAATTTGGGAGTGGAATAGGAAAGGAAATGCCTAGTAGTGGTACAGTGTACCCTCCGCCACGCACCTTACCGTGAATTGCGGAGTATGTATGTAGATGTAGATCTATATTGGTAGGTACGAGGCCATTGGCAAGAGGGAATGAGGGGAATCAATCCCCTCCGCCCCCTCTAGAAATTATGCTGAATGCTTTACAAGTTAGAATATATGTCATAAATATCAACAAAGAATATAATACCTTGAGACTACATTGTCTCATTATACCAAAGGTATTAAATATAAGGAGAGGCATTGAATTAAAATTACTGGTGTGACCGGGATTGGAACCCGGGATCTCCTACTTACGCATTTCATAGGGAACATGAGATAGAATTAAAGTATGTGGTGTGGAGGGAGACGTGCTTCAAGACAGTCCATGTAGTCGCTTTGGCTGCAACACTGTGTTAGCTGAGTGGTTTTGCTGGGCGCCGTGGCTCAGCGCGTCCGGTCAGAGGGCTCAACGCTCTCTGTAATAAAAAAAGTTGAGCCAACAACACATCGAACAAGAACGAACAAAAAACGATCAGCGTCCGCAACAAAAAGAGCTAACCGTAGGAAAAAAAAGTGGTCTAAAGCGCCTACCTAGTAAGTAGGAGGTCCCGGGTTCGAATCTCGGCCACAGCACAGATTTTAATTCAGTGCCTCTCCTTATATTTAATGCCTTATACATGTAATAATTTACAAGTTTTGTTGCCTGATTTCCCACCGTCCCCCCACCAAAAAATCAAAATTCTGACTACGGGTGTGGATAGGCACATGGGGAAGCTGACAATTAGCACTTCAGGGCGAGTATAAAAAAAACTATACACGCATTCATTTTCATTTCGTTTATTTCTCATTTAAAGTCGTGCTACCTTTAATTATAAAGCAGGATTATGGCAAATTTTAGCAACATAAACTCCATTTCCTTTACTCAGGAAGCAAGTATTACTATATCATCTGCAAAACGGATACAGTGTATTCGTTCCCCGTTAATTTTTATTCCTTTTGTTGTTGTTTTCAACTTTTCAGTGGCTTTTTCAATAAATAAGTTGAACAAATATGGTGATAATGGGCACCCTTGCCTTACTCCTCTCCTTATTTTTGGTTTCTTCTTCACACCATTCACTTTTATCTTTGCTTTCTGTCTTTTATAAAGGTTCCAGATTAATCTCCTGTCTCTCCAATTAAGATTTATTTCCTTCAATGTTCGGAATAACAATTTCAAATTAACCATGTCAAATGCTTCTTGTAAATCTATAAAGGTCACCGTCGACACTTTTAAAATTTACAGCTTCCACATGAAACAAAAATTTCCCTCAGTCGTGTTCTCACGATCTAAGTGCACCTGTCGCTTTTTGTACTAACAGTGCAGAACACGTTATTTCTACTCCTCTGTTTCGTGTGTATAGAGTTCAAATCAAATGTTCCAATTAAGAAGCGATATTGGCTGAAAGGACCTCTCCCAAAACATGACGAAAGTTTATTAAAAAAAAATGGCACTGACGTGTTTTACGGCCCACTTTACATTTGTAGTTTTATACGTTTTTGCAAACATTTTGGCCCAAAATAATAATCTAAATAATAAAAAATTAATTAATAAGAGTGTCTAAACCCTTTTAGGAAATAAAAAAAATAAGTAGTGGCGAGTTCCGAACCACTGAACTTCAGCGTCATGGTTTAATGCCGTGCCCATTACAGTACGGCTATCAATCAAAAGTTGTGCCCTTTGATCTCATACTATTAATGGCCGTTGTTAACTGATACTAATATGGCATTTGTAGACACTAGATTATCATTTATTGTACGAAGAACGATGTGTTTTTGTTGTTAATTCATAAGTGCGTCATTGCTTTGAAATGACAACGTGTAAGTTACAATAAGAAAATCATCAAATACGCAACGCAAGACGGCGTCTGCCAGAGAGAGTTCTGGGCGAGGAATGTCACGTGACATCTGTAAACGGCTGGTTTTCGTTTATTCAATGGAGGGCGTCAAATCTCCGTTATTTTTGCAAATATCTTTCAAACGATACGAGATATGAAAAAATCATAAGGGAACGAAGTTGTAGATAATTTTTTTCGTCTATAAATTCGGTTATTCAATTTTCGTGTCGGATGAACCGTTTATTTGCAATTAAAATTACATTACAAACGGCTTTTTTATTACTGTCGTATTTTTTGTCCGAAAAATTTGAAAAAGGAAGGTTCTGGTCTCTGGCGGCCTACAATTATGTCTGTAAAATTAGGTGCTGATCGGATGAATGGTTCGTCTTAAAAACAGGGAACACGTTACCGACAGACAGACGGACAGACAGACATACAACCCAAAATCGCTGTTATTTTTACAAATATCTCTGAATTGCTAAGAGATATGAAAAAAACACAAGAGAGCAAAGTTGTAGCGAATTTTCTCCTCTACCAATTCGGATATTCAATTTTCGTGTCAGGTGAATAGTTAAGCCGTTATTTTCATTTAAATTTCTAGCTATCAAAAGACGATCGCGAAGTGCCATTTTTAGTGCTTACACCGTAACCGAAAGTGGGCCAATAGCGGCATAAATAGATAACACGAGAGAATGAAGAACAAGATGGGGACGTGCCACTGTGCAAGCTATTGCCTATTATTATTATTATTATTATTATTATTATTATTATTATTTGTCGTACTTACAAGGAAAGTACTTGGGCTCGAACAAACACATATACACCAAAATCGCATGAGAGATAATGTAAAGATCCCTTATTGCACTAGTGATACTCCCGCATCTGCAAAACTCTGCAGTCGTCCGTTAGAGGCCTCTGCGTGTGCCATGCCGCATTGCACTTTGACCTGTCGGTTCGCCAGTAGGGACGGTGCAGTGTGCCACCGAAGTTGCGTTTTGTGATGTTGTTAGTGCGGTGAAGCGTCAGATGGGGCGGCGATTGATAATCAATCCTGCTAATGTATTGCGATTGGTTGAGATGAAGTTACGAAAAACCCTTCTTCGTGAAGATGGTATTAGTGTAGGTAGATGAATAATTCGCATGCTTTCTCGTATCTGTTATGGTACAGAAATATGAGCATAAGTTAGATACTGTTCTAAAACTAACACATAATGATGATAAAAGGGATGATAAAGACGAAGAACTCGTTGCTAGCGGTAGTGCTACGGTAAGTGCGGGAAGAGGCAATGGAAGCAGTGGCAGTGAATACCAACCGCCTTTCGGGAAGAAGGTTACAGTTGCAACTGTCATCGCGGCTTTTGATGACAATTCGCTTGAGAACATGTACGATGATTACTACGTAAGTTATAGTTAAGATATCTGTATTACGTATGGCATCTACAATTACATCTACAGTGCTATCTAGAGCATGGTTGCAAAGCTTTGCAGAAAAGCGACACCCACCTGCACATTGAGGTGTACGTAGAGATCCTGGAACCAAACGTTCATACAGATATGTTGGTTCGAGCCCATGTACTTTCCTTATTAGAAGCGGATTTGGTACGTAATATTTGGTAATTGAAATTTCAATACCTTGTAGTAACTGAAGAGCCAATAATTTTTTTCACTAATTTGGTCATTTTTGTTTATGTCCCCCCTTAACTGAACTGAAATGTTCGAAGAAGGTTTACTACTTTTCATTTCCGGCAGAGTATTTCCATTTGTTTGCTGTCATTAATGATGGATCGCTGGCAGTAGTAGATCCACAACTTGGAAACGCTGCTTTTTAAACAGTACTGTTCCTCCGAATGATTTGGACGTAAAGGGAATTGTGAAATTTCCTTCCAGCCAGGGGTCGTGCAGTGTTTGCCGTGTGTGACCTATTGAAATTTCAATACCGTGTAGTAACTGAAGAGCGAATAATTTTTTTAACTATTTTGGTCATTTTCGTTTATGTCCCCCCCCCTCCCTAATGTGAACTGAAATGTTCGAAGAAGGTGTACTAATTGCCGGCCGCGGTGGCCGAGGGGACTGAGGCGCTCCAGTCACGCTCTGCACGGGCACTACGGTCGGGGGTTCGAATCCCCCCTCGATCATGGATATTTGTGCCATCTTTAGCGTTGGCTAGTTCATAAGTAGTTTGTAAGTTTAGGGACTGGTGACCCCGTAGTTAAGTCCCATAAGCGGTACAAACATTTGAACATTCGGTTTGGTGTACTAATTTTCATTTGCGGCAAAGTATTTCCATTTGTTTGCTGTCATTAATTGTGGATTGCTGGCAGTTGTAGATCCACAACTTGGAAACGTTGCTTTTTAAGCAGTGCTGTTCCTCCGAATGATATGAACGTAAAGGGAATTGTGAAATTTCCTTCTAGCCAGCGGTCGTTCAGTGTTTGGCGTGTGTGACCTATTCATGGCAGCCGCGTTGAAATTCGTTTGCCCGGAGTACACGCGGGGCGCCCCTGTTTGCCTGCGACATATGGTACACGCGCTGCTGTTCCAGCGGTCGGACACGGTCCCCGTTGTTGGGTACACAGGCACACCGCCTTCGGGCGGAGTCCGGTCGCCGACCTGTTGCTGTTTACCGCGAGAGCCGCCGTTGTTTGCAACCAACAAGGTGGCGGTTGCCGCCGCGGGGCTCCATTCACCTCACTGGGAAACAACGTGCTTTGAGTGCCACTGTGGTCTCCCGTCAGGCGAACTCAGCCTAGGGCAGGGGCGGCCGCAAAGTCGGACCGCGGGTGGCCCATCCGTTCCCTCCTGACGTCACACTCGCCCCGGGGGCACCTCGATATAGACGGGCACGAGCATCCGCCATTTTCGTTCCTACGCGTGGCGCGACAGGGCAGCGAAGGGTGGTTGGTACGTTTTCAGCATGGTGGTCTGTACAGCTCTGAATTGATCAAAGCATAATTTGTGTGTGTGTTCTTTTTTTATCCAATTTTGTTTATTTTTTTCAGTGGATCCTGAAAGCCTATAATACTAGCAATAAACGTCGTCGTGACAAATGGCTACAAATAAGGTCTTCACAAATGTGCGAGTTGGGTTAAATCACTTGTAGATAAGCACAATTTCAACACGTTCTAATCGACAGGTTTCAAGATGTGTTCAATTCAAATGTTCTAACGTTTGTACAGCTTATGGGACTAAACTACGGGGTCATCAGTCCCTAAACTTACAAACTACTTATGAACTAGCTAATACTAAGGACGGCACAAATATCCAAGCCCGAGGGGGCAATCGAGCCCCTGACCGTAGTGGCCGTGCAGACCGTGACTGGCGCGCCGCAGTCCCCTCGGCCACGGCGGCCGGCTCAAGATATGTCTTTTATCGAAGAGTCCGACGCTATGACTTTTTGTTGCAGACTTTTTATTTATACTCTCCTGGCCATTAAAATTGCTACACCACGAAGATGATGTGCTACAGACGCGAAATTTATCCGACAGGAAGAAGATGTTGTGATATGCAAGTGATTAGCTTTTCAGAGCATTCACTCAAGGTTGGCGCCGATGGCGAAACTACAACATTTTGACATGAGGAAAGTTTCCAACCGATTTCTCATACACAAACAGCAGTTGACCAACGTTACTGGCGAAGGTTGTTGTGATGCCTCGTGTAAGGAGGAGAAATGCGTACCTTCACGTTTCCGACTTTGATAAAGGTCGGATTGTAGCCTATCGCGATTGCGGTTTATCGTATCGCGACATTACTGCTCGCGTTGGTCGCGATCCAATGACTGTTAGCGGAATATGGAATCGGTGGGTTCAGGAGGGCAATACGGTACGCCGTGCTGGATCCCAACGGCCTTGTATCACTAGCAGTCGAGATGACAGGCATCTTATCCGTATGGCTGTAACGGATCGTGCAGCCACGTCTGAGTCAGTAGATGGGGACGTTTGCAAGACAACAACCACACGCCAAATAATAAATTACGTATTACCCAGCATTTCCTTATCGACAGTGTATTGACTACACGACTTAAGAAAATGTATCACAAACAAAAAGAATATTAATTACTTTTGATTTCTGAAGATGTAATGACATTTATATCTCATACTGACTCTCGACACACTAACTGGCGAAGTCATTTTTTTCAGATTGTCATCACTTGAACTACCACTTAATTTGTGGGGAAAAAATCTGTCACACATAAGTTAAACCAAAGATGGATACATCAAGCAAGATGGCGCTGTGGTATCAAACTGGACTCGCATTCGAGAAGACGGTGTTTCAAATCCACTTCCGGCCATCCAGATGTAGGTTTTCCGTAGTTTCCCTAAATGACTCCAGGCAAATACCGGGATGGTTCCTTTGAAAAGGCACGGCCGATTTCTTTCCCCATCCTTACGCAAACAATCCAAGCATAAAGTCCATCTCTAATGACGACGCTGTCGAAGGGACGTTAAACCCTAAGGTTCCTTACATCCAAAAATGGATGTAATTTTTGCAGTCTCCTTATGAAGACGTGAAAACTCTTCTTGAAAAATCTTTCAGTTGGTCAAGGGCATATTCAACTGATAGAGCAAATTGTATTGAAGACGTCTTCAATACAGATAGGAATTGTCAGTAAACTTTTGAACCTTTCTCTTTATTTCTATCTAAAATAAAAAGTTTCAAAATTTTCACTTTCTTTAACGCCAGAAAGCTTAAGAAAACGGGTGCTGGCCTGTGTAAAACTTTTGCACTATAGGCTGCAAGAAGCAGAGCCGATGGCACTATAACATGAAGTGTCCTGGTTAAAATTATTGTTGATATTTTTAACGTTCAGAGCAGTTAATTGTAACTGTAAATACACTTTAGGTACTTTATTGTCAACCTTAGAGACGCGCCTGAGATGACTTGCTATGCATTTTTAGTTTGTATTTCCGTCTTTCAGTTGGCATCACGTTACTTACCGCAACTGCAGATTGTTTGGTATGAAAATTGCAACTTTGACTCCGGACATATCCGTAATTTGCTGTATAGATTTTGGTGCAGATGTGATGATGATATGATTCTCTTACTGTAGCCAATTGCTTCGGCACGTATATGATTGTCCCATAGATAATTGGTTTTTCGTAATTTCAAGCATTAATTCTTCTAAAGTAATCTCTCGAACTATACCTCTTCTCTTCATACTTCGCAAAAATCTAATTTATCTGAAAGTCGAATATGAAATACATGAGCGAACGATTTAGTTAACATCTCTAAGCTTTTGGGCATCTCTTTTGTTTTAGCGACTTTATTTTACCACGCTCTTCATTGTATCATCAACCGATCTAGCATGATATTCAAATGTTCAAGTGTTTTTTAAGCTTAAGGGTCTTAACTGTGGGGCCATCAGTCCCTAAACTTACAAAATACTTATGAACTATCTTATACTAAATACGACACAAACATCCATGCCCGAGGGGGGATTCGAACTCCCGACGGGGAGCGGCCTCGCGCATCGTAGCATAGAGCCTCAATGCGCTCGGCCACTCCGCCGCGGCAGCATGAAATTCCTTAATTACTTTGTATACGGCTAATCTACAAAATTCCTCTTCCATTTCCTAGCATTCTAAATAAAATACACTACGGGGTCGAACTAAGCTGAAGTAACTCTTATTACAGTGTTATTGCTGAATGTGATAGGGCCGGCCGCGGTGGCCGAGGGGACTACGGCGCTTCAGTCACGGTCTGCACGGCCACTACAGTCGGGGGTTCGAATCGCCCCTCGGGCATGGATATTTGTGCCGTCCTTAGGACTAAGTAGTTCATAAGTAGTTTGTAAGTTTAGGGACTAATGACCCCGTAGTTAAGTCCCATAAGCTGTACAAACATTTGAATTTTGAATGTGATAGGGAAATAAATTCGCGTGGGGCTGTAACTGGTTCAATGTCGACCCATTCTATACTTGGACCACAATAGAAGTTTCGTTTGCCTACGAAGTATTTTCTGTACCAGACATGATGTTAACATTATTTTTGTCACTTTATGTTATAAAATAAAGAAAAAATTAAGTAAATAAAATCTCACCTACTGCTTTAAAGACTGCAATAATAATGTTTTTATGTTCTCCTCAGTTATTGAGACCAGATGCTTAGTAGATTAATAACACAACAGGTGACCACGTGGTAAGTGGAATCTGCCACAGACACAACTTCGCTCGCTCATTTCTCATCATTCTTCCGCCTTCCATATAACGAGAAACAGCTGTTTGGAACCTCGCTGCTCGTTGCAAATGAAACTCCCGTACCCGTTTAATGAATGTTTGCGGTAGAAGATTTCCTTTATGGTTTCGCCGTGTTTTTATAGCTCACAAATTTTTATCAGTGCAAGCTTAATACCAAAACGACGCCGTATCCAATACACAGCAATAACTTTTTTTATGTATGCCCTAGTTTTACGACAAGCTGTCTCTTGTTCGTGACGAGGATCCCGTCTTAAAAATTTGATGCTCCTGAGGGGGAGAACCGTTAAACCGAAAGTTTTGAGGTAAAAGCACGTAATTTTGTCGGAGGAGAGTAGCGTTTTACCCAACGCAAACTCCGCAACCACACGTTCTGAAGCACGCCCCATAAATTCTCGTAGATCCCAAACAAGGTTTCGCCTCTTTCTCCTTATTTCCTTTAGAGAGGACTTCTGGTTTGATTGACGTATAGTTTATAAAAGGATTTCGTTTTCATGCCGGTACAGAATAGTCGTTAAAACAGTTCTTACCCTGTTAAATTCTAGATAATAACCTAATTTGCCAGAGAAGAGAAACTACTCCTTTTGCTCTGCCTTTGTTCTGTTCTGAAACGTTATACTCTACGCGAGACCCAGTCCAGTATATGTCACACGAGCAAACCTCCCACATTCTCAAGAGCGGTAGAGTCGAATGTCAGAAAGAAAATGAAAATAAATGTTTAATGTATTTTAAACTGTCTTTGTGAGACGTACGAATCTAGTGAATGAAGCTGTCATGGTACACGAGACTTTGAGTCAGATGATTTACGTTCTCTGAGGTTATCCCTTAACCGCTGAATGGGTTGTTTCATAGCTGCTAAACCCTAATCTTACATTCGTCCTTGTCTTATGCACAAGGATCAATAGACTATTTTCGTCAAGAAACTCCGTGATTATTTTCAGCCATCAATCTTTAGGCTTGTTTGATAGTGGTATTCACGTTTTTTCCCCTCACTTCTTAACTGCTAACCCAACATTTTCCTCGTCTTCAGATGCCGTAGCAGATGGTTCACCAACTAGTTCCTCCTTTTGTCATGTGTCTTTTGTAGACTTCTTTCCTCACCTTCTCATGTAGTTCCTTGTTTCATACTTCAATGACGCACTCAATTTTAAACATTTTTCGATAGCTCCTCATTAGAAGTGTTTCATGTTTCTTATTCAACGTATTTTCTGTGTTCCACTTTGTACTGCACTGAATGTCCTGCTCCAATGTACACATTAAGAACTTTTTCCATGATTTTCATACAAATATCGGCTAAATTGCAGAGACTGTTGCCCACGCGTTGCAAATGTTGGCGACATTACAGAATATCTATGTACACACCACAGCAATCAACCATAGAGGAAATATAGCAAGTTTTATTTATTTTATGATCTGTACGAAACCGTGATGATTTTAACTGAAAGGTTAAACAAGAAGTTTTTTTTAGTATGTGAGGGCGCGTAGTGTCCGAATCTCCGGTTCAGAAACACCCAAATTATTAATCAAAATATCCACGGGTGTACTGCCGGTCCATAGTGTCCAACGGGCACAATATTTCGGCGATCATACATGTCGCCATCATCAGGTGAACTGACGGACTGAGCTCTTGGAAACGCGCCGGCACGGAGATCCGCACGCTACGGCTGCTCGAAGGGAACTGGGTTCTAGCCCGGTAGCGGGCGATTTAAATACCCTCGGCCCGCGGAGCGACCCCTCCGCGGTCCGCGTCCCGCGCCGCGGTCGCGCAGTGGAACCTATTGCGAAGGCGTCTGAGATGACGTCGGTGTGAGGGCTCTGTCCGCCGTGGTCGTAAAATTATTGTTTTGCCATAGTCGCTCGCGGCAAGGTTGCCAACATACGTGCCATGCTAATAACGCGGGCAACAGACACTGCAGTTTTACCCAAATATCTGATGTCAGTATAGCTTTTCTCATCAAGAATACTTTCTTGAAACACTTTATTTACGCATATCACGCCGAAAGACATGTACCTATAGGTTGATTGTTGGTTTTGGCAAATTGAATTTCCATCTCCAATCTGAATAATATTGGAAAATGGAGTCAGGGGACATGTTGCATTTAGTCTGATAAATATACAAATCGTAATAATATTTAAAGATATTCGAAAAGTAAAATTACTCAGAATATTCACGGCACAAGACTTCTCTATACTTATAAGACGAATTTGTTGTCTGTCTGTCTGTCTGTTCTCTTATAACACAAGATCCTGGAAACCTTTATCGAAGTCGGAAACGTGATGGTACGTATTTCTCCTCCCTACCTGAGGCATCAGAACAACGTTTCACCAGGCAACGCCGGTCAACTTTCCTCATGTCAGCACGTTGTAGGTGTCGCCACCGGCGCCAACCTTGTGTGAATGCACTGAAAAGCTAATCATTTGCATATCAAAGCATCTTCTTCCTGTCGGTTAAATTTCGCATCTGTAGCACGTCATCTTCGTGGTGTAGCAATTTTAATGGCCAGGAATGTAATTTCGCCGCCATCACATTCAGGATTGAGCACTTTGAACAATGGGGATGAAGTCTTCTTCAGACACTTTCATGTACCATTGGGTAATCTGTGACACACACACACACACACACACACACACACACACACACACACACACACAGAAAAAAAAATGCGTGGAGGCTGCACATCACACAGTCACCTGGTGAGGGTGTAGAGATTTCCCGACAGCGAAATACGGATTCCCCCCAGTAATTGCGCCAATTTTGCTTATTGACGAGCCTATCCAAATGAAAGAAGGGTTTCGTTGCTGAACCAAACCATGCGCATGCCAGTGCGCATACTAACCGCTGCACTTAAGAGAGCAGTTTCAACATCCTAACGCAAACAGGTCACACTTACAACGATTTTAATTCATTGTTGTTGTTGTGGTTTTCAGTCAAATCAAATGTTCAAATGTTTGTTAAGCTTATGGGACTTAACTACGGGGTCATCAGTCCCTAAACTTGCAAACTACTTATGAACTACCTTATACTAAAGACGTCACAAATATCCATGCCCGAGGGGGATTCGAACCCCCGACCGTAGTGGCCGTGCAGACCGTGACTGAAGCGCCTCAGTCTCCTCGGCCACCGCGGCCGGCGGTTTTCAGTCCACAGACTGGTTTCATTCAGCTCTCCACGCTACGCTGCCCTGTGCAAGCATCTTCATCTGAGAATAATATTGGTCACCTACACCCTTTATTCGTCTCTCGGTCTTTCTGTAGGATTTTTAGCCCCCCCTCCCCCTTCGTGGCTCATACGGGGCAGCATTGTTGACTACTACGCAGGGGGCCCGGGTTCGATTCCCGGTCGGAGACTGGGTGTTGTGTGTTGTCCTCATCATCAGTTCTATCATCATCGACATGCAAGTGGCCGAAGTAAAAATACTTGCTCTAGGCGGCCGAAGAAACGGCCGAAGAATCCCACGAGGCATCTCCCGGTCAGAATTGTCATACGACCATTTCTCACCCCACACACTTCCTTATATGCAATTACAATTACATTACAAACGGCTTTTTTGGTATTACTAACGTATTTTTTGTCCGAAATATTTGAAAACGCGGGATTCTGGTCTCTGGTAGCCAACAGTTATGTCTGTAAAATTTGGTGCCGATCGGTTGAACGGTTCGACCTAAAAAGTGGAAACACGTTACAGCCAGACAGACATCGTGAAATCGCCGTTATTTTTGCAAATATGTCTGCAACGATGCAATATACGAAAAAAAAAAAACACAATAGAGCGAAGTTGTAGAGAATTTTCCCCTCTACCAATTAGGTTATTCAATTTTCGTTTCAGATGAACGGTTCGTTTGAAATTACAAGCATATTACAAACGCCCTATTTTCGTATTACTACCGTATTTTTTGTCCTAAAAATTTGAAAAAGGGAGGTTCGGGTCTCTGTCCGCCTACAGTTATGTCTGTAAAATTTGGTGGTGATCGGTTGAACGGTTCGTCTTAAAAACGGGGAACACGTTTCGGACAGACAGACATACATCCCAATATCGCCGTTATTTTTGCAAATATCTCTGAAACGATACGAGATATGAAAAAAAAACAAAACATAAAAGAGCAAAGTTGTAGAGAATTTCCTCCTCTACAAATTCGATTATTCAATTTTCGTGTCAGGTCAATGGTTAAGCCGTTACTTTTATTTAAATTTCGAGCTGTAAAAAGACGATCGCAAAGGCCCACTTTTAGTGTTACTACCGTAACCTAAAGTGGGCCAATAAAATCGACCCTTTCCCCTCCCATTTCCTAAATCTGGGGAAAAAGCCGGACGTTCAACTTGTTCGAGAGAATCCCCAGAGTCATGCAGAAATTTAGCGGCATTGTGATGAATCCGCGGTCGTAATTCGCTCAAATCCGTGGGATCGAGAGCGGACGCGGCAGGCCGCGCTGGGCGACGCCGCCGGTGGCGCTCCTGGCGGCGGCGGCGCGCACTCGGGCGTCGCTGCGTGCTCCGGCGTCGGCGTCGGCCCCCAGTGCCGCGTGCGTCTCCGCCGCCGCCGCCGCCTCGGTCACGCCTACCTGGCGTCGCGACGCACTCGTGCCGAAACTTACGCGAACCCCGCGTCGTCCGAGCGCGAGTGACCCAGGTTGTGGCTGACGCTCCGAAACTCTCCAGTGCACCAACTGACGCCACTGTCACTAGATCCGGGAACTGCCTCCTGTCCCCGCACTAGACAGCTTTGTTTTGTTTTTGTGAAAGCTCAAGTAAGTTAGCAAGTGCTGGATATCGCAGTACGGCGATTGTTTCCTGGGTATAATTGCCGCGATAATTGAAGACTAAAGGAGCCAGAAATTTTATTTTTCTGTGCCTCACATATTTAAAGACATCGTAGTTCAGTATCGAACGCTTCTTCACACTCATAAAACGAAACAACTGTCTAAATAATAGACAGCGTTTTTTTTATTTTTTTATTTTATTTATTTTATTTATTTATTTATTTTTTTAGAAACATCAAGTAAGTTGATAGATGTTGAACATCGCAGCATTAGACTTGTTTTGCTGTGTTTAATTCCCGGAATATTTTATTCTTAGGGCGTCAGATATTCTATGCTTCATTGTGGTGTGCCTCACGTATTTAAAGCCTTCATAGTTCAGTTTCGAGCGCTTGTTTACACCGAGAAAACGAAACTACGGTGTACAAAGGGGTTTCGTTACACGATTAGAAATATTTGGTCTAGTATCTTTGCTTGTAACAGACAGCTTTGTTTTGTTTTTTTAAAAAGCTCAAGTAAGTTAGCAAGTGTTGAATATCGCAGCACTAGACTTGTTTTGCTGTGTTTAATTTCCAGGATATTTGATGGTTAGGGAGTCAGAAATCCTATGTTTCATTGTGATGTGCCTCACGTATTTATAGCCTTCATAGTTCAGTTTTGAACGCTTGTTTACACCGAGAAAACGAAACTATGGTGTAGGAAGGAGTTTCGTTACACGATTAGAACTTTAGATCTAGGATCTATCCTTGTAACAGACAGCTTTGTTTTGTTTTTGTGAAAGCTCAAGTAAGTTAGCAAGTGTTGGATATCGCAGAACGGGGATTGTTTCCTGGGTATAATGTCCGCGATAATTGAAGACTAAAGGGGCCAGAAATTTTATATTTTATTTTGATGTGCCTCACATATTTAAATACTTCATAGTTCCATATCGAACGATTCTTCAAACTGATAAAACGAAACGCCTGTCTGCAATATAGACAGCGTTATTTTGTTTTTGAGAAAGCTCAAGTAAATTAGCAAGTGGTTGAACATCGCACCACTAGACTTGTTTTTCTGTGTATAATTTCCGGGATATTTGATTGTTAGGGAGTCAGAAATTCTATTATTCATAGTGATGGGCCTTACGTATTTAAAGCCTTCATAGTTCAGTTTCGAACGCTTGTTTACACCGAGAAAACGAAACTACGGTGTACGAAGGAGTTTCGTTACACGATTAGAAATTTTTAGTCTAGCATCTTTCCTTGTAACAGACAACTTTGTTCTGTTTTTGTGAAAGCTCTAGAAAGTTACCATGTTTTGAATATCGCAGCAGTAGAATCGTTTTGCTGTGTATAATTCTCCCGAGTAGATAGCCAGAAATTCTATCCAAAAGGGTGTTTTTGAGCAATCAGTCGTTAATTGTAAGAAACTGCTTTACTTTGCAGATCTAGAATTTGGCAAGTGACTTGCTATTATGAATGCTAAATTAACAAGAAGTCATCGTCTGTATACATACATTACATGAAATATAACATTGACAAATTAGAAAAGAGTTGTACTTTACATACCATACATTTTTTATGTTAGTATGTTATTCATGTGCATTGTATCATCCTCATAGATGGTCTGTAATACATTGTTTTCCACAGTTAGATGTAATACTATAGCCAGTAAAGTGGGTTACAACTTGTGAAATGGAACTGTATGCAAACTGGCAATAGTATTACATCTAACTGTGGAAAACAATGTATTACAGGCTATGCACATACATAACATACTAACATCAAAATGTATGATATGTAAAGTACATCGTATTGACTCTTTTGTAATTTGTCAATGTTATATTTCATGTAATGTACGTATACAGAGGATGACTTCTTGTTAATTTCGCATTGATAATGGCAAATCACTTGCCGAAATCTAGATCTGCAAAATAAAGCAGTTTCTTACAAATAACGACTGATTACTGTAAAAACACCCATTTGGATCTCATAAATATAGTCATCGGCGAAAAAAAAAAAAAAATTCTTTATGGAAGACAATCTGATGACAGAAATTCTATGTTTCATTGTAATGTTCCTCATGGATTTAAAGCCTTCATACTACATTAACAAAGGCTCGTTTACACTTAAAAAATGAAACTACTGTGAAGCAAGAAATCTCGTTACACGATTAGAAATTTTTAGGCTAGCAACTTTCCGGGTAACACACAGCTTGACTTTGTTTTGTGCAAGGTCAAGTAATTTACCATGTGGTGAACATTGCTGCACTGGAATTGTTTCCCTGTGTATAATCACCGCGAAATTTGTCGACTAAGGAACCATAAATTTTAGATTTTATTTTGATGTGCCGGACACAGAGTAGCCATTATCTAACGCTGGTTTTCATTGGGAAAATGAAGCTATTGATGACTAGGGAGTATAGTTAGGAGATTAGAAATTTCCAGGTCAGCTAACTGTAAGTTACCGATAAAAAAGAAGCTAATTTACATGTGGCGTACCACCAGTAATTAGCGGTGCTGTATTTTCGATTTGTAAACAGGCTGTTCACAACGAGGTTTTTTGGTGAACATTTTAATAAATTCTATTATAATATCAGTACATCTTCTTTAAGACAATATTTTCTATTTCCTTACCCAAACCTTCGATCTTAGCTTCAGTGTTGTTGTTTGTTACCTGAAAAAAACCTACTATGTTGTTAAAGTTTGAATCATATAACAAGAAAACGAGTAATTAGTTCCTCAAGGCTGAGATTTGACGGTAATGTCATCGCTGGACGTGAAACAAGAATTTAAAACAAAATCTATTCTGATCTGCAAGTTGCTTCACAACTGAAAAAGTAGTGAACGCATTAATTCTACACAACTTTTTTTTTTCTCAGTAAGAGAGATGTATCGTGGTGGGTTGCGTGTTTAGAGGAGGAATTTTCGACGTTTTTCAACATTGGATCGTGACCATTGGCTACATTACTAACGAAGATGGTTTACCGAGATAGTTAGATACATTATCAGTTGTATTTTGCGGAAATATTTTGTTCCTCAGAATTTGGTTTACACACGTCAGTAGCATGTCTTTTGTTAACTGATACAAACAGTGACAAATAATACTTGATAACGAATCGTATCATCGATGAATAAAGATATGTATATACTTAGTAGGCGTTCTTTTGTTACACTTCTCATAATGTCATGGGTTATCTCGAGTGACCTTATCTTCAGAAGCGTTAAGGACTGATGTTTAAACTTCATATCCATTGCCTTTTCTTTACACAATAGTGAAATAACTCCATTTATGCTGCCATTTTACGCATTATAGCTTAATATCTGCTAACATTTTTCAGATATAAGGTTAAATGCCGAAACAAAAGCGGAGAATTTATTTAGGAGAACAATACACCTTGCGTAGGTGTTTTACAACTGCAATCCGAACTCTGTTTACGAGAGGTGTTTCGTTTCATTTCACTTAAACAATCGGACACTTTTAACTACGTAACAGTTGCCGTTTTTCGAATTCAATGTACCTAATCTTCTCGACTGCAGTATCTTTAAATATAAAAATGCGTATTTCCTTTTAATGGTAGCGCTGGACTATGCGTGCAAGTCCTTTCATCTTGTACGTTTAATTATAATTGTCTGAAATCTATTGTCGACATGTCAAGATCGATTATTAAATACCAGCTAGTGGAAAAACATTTATCTGTGTCTTTTTTTAAATGAAGTGTTCAGATGTCATTATTGGAGAATTGCAACACTGGTATAGACTGGCTTATTTCAACGTTTCGTCCACTCATTTTACGGGATCGATTATTTGTTGCGAGGAAATGAAACATAGTGGAAAAAATTTACCTGTCTTTTTTATTTTTATTTTTCAATTTTTAATGAAATCTTCAGATGTCATCATTGGAGAATTGCAACATCGGTCTAGAGTGATTTGTTGTTCCGTTCACTCATTCCGCGGTGTCAGTTATCTGTGTTTGTTAATGGAGTGTTCCCAGCAAATGGAAAGGTCACTGGAACGCATCCCAGTCTCTTTCTTTAATGTCACTCGGCACTTCCAGTGTATGTTCCGTCTCTTTTGACATGGCGTGGAGTTTGTTACGTATTGCTCTCAGTTTATTTTCATAAACATCGTCGCGTCATTGTCTTGTGCGGTCTGCGAAACTAACCTGAACGGCAAAAGGCTGTAAGCTTCGGAATACCTAGGTGGAATTCTGTTAAATCGTACTGACAAGACTACGACGGTGTCTCTACACTACTCAAGATTTAATGTTGGTTTGGAACATCTAAAAGAACGGGACGTTGCATAAGCTGGTCTTAAGTTCAGCATCTGGGCCGCTGCCAGCTTGGAAGTAAATAAAATGCCTGTCATGAAAAGACAAATGCGTTCTTCCTCTAATCCGCTGCCTGTGTCACCGTCGCATAACAGAAGATATTACGGCCAGAGGCATTATTTTTCCCGTTACATTCCCCGCCTACTCATTTTGTAAACAAAAATCCAGCTTGGCTCTATTTTGTCTTCTTAATACGCAATACGTAGCTTTCCCGTTTGGAGCCATTAATGTCGTTGGGTATCATTTTAAAGAAGCACCATTTTGACAAAAGGAGTGCCTTATTTTGGCGAACAACAAAATTAGTATACATTGCAATAGACCTTTATCATTGTGCTCTGATAAGTTTATGGAAGAGTAAGCTGAATACTAGAATTTAGTACAATGAAAAAAAATAGCAAAGTACGTTACGATAATTTAATTGCCATCATATTGTTGTTTGTAATCATGTACAACACTGGTCGTCCCTGACGTATATGTAAACATGTCAAAACGTTAATTATTATGTGATTCCTGAGCGAAGCCGCTAATGAAACATCCAAACATATCGATGTTCACCGAAACCAATTAAAATGTTGTAACCATTTATTTTAAACGAACTAAAATACAAAGCCTTTACCTTGTAGAGGTTTTTGGCTTAGTAAATTAAAAACTGTTTCCTCTTTGATGTCGTGACTCACATTTGCCGCTGCCTTCTATCTCACGCCATGGTTTAAACGGCGTGTTTTGTTATTCGGGGATACTGGACGTTTTGGAATGACGACAGGACTTGTAAACAGAGACCAAAGATAACATGGACTGTGCGTGTCATTATCTTTGCTGTGTTTGAGGTTTGAAACCAACATCTAAAATTACCCTGAGTCACGTGATTGGGGTTTCGACATTGTGAGCCACAACTATTCTAATTTACAGTTGAAACCAAGCGTTGATTTTAACAATAAAAGGGATTTTAGTATTCCTATTACACATATAATAGTAAGGGTAACATAATTTCTCGGTATTAAAAACATTGATGCTGTCACAACCGTTTTTACTCGTGACAAGGTGAAACATATTGTCGATATTTTTATAAGAAACAGAACTGCAGATCCTCAGTCTTTGTGTTACAATATGATTTTTTTTCTATCAACGTATGAATGTTATTGTAGATGGGAAGATTATTTCAGCTAATCTTGACTGAGTATATGTGACAGCAAGTAAGTTGCTTCTTATCATGTTCTGTCAAGTACCGACGGAAGAAAAGTCAATTAATGTTGTTAAGTAATTTTTGTTGCATATCTATGTGTAATAAAGTTACACAAACCTAAAAATAATGTTTTTCCCTCACATTATTATTCGGTGTAAATAGCCAATATTTCCTTTGTTTTACGTTTTGACATCTCTGCATGTAGCAAACCTGATAACATATAAACGTCTGTATTGTATTAAAATCGGACATTATGGATGTAAACCGATTTCAGGTGTCTATAAAAGCATGACAAAACATTTGACTGTAACGTTGAGGAGTCGTAAGAAAACTGATGCAGCTGCTCAAAATGATATTTCCTCTCTCGTGTAAGCTACAGAGTACAAGACTCACAGTACAACAAAAACAGTCATTCTCTCAAGTACTGCAGTTCCGTTGCTTGTAAGAAGAACTGTGAATACATTTGACCAGAGCAAACGTCGCATTGATATAGGCGAACTGCTGAAAACTGTCGCCAGGTGGACTACTAAATGTGTAAATAAGATTAAGACGAGGAGCTTTACTATTAAAATCTACTATTAATTTTCACTATGTAGGATAAGTTCAAAATCTCTTTCTTTGTGTTTACCTTGATAAGGGTCATTCTCAACTGGGTAAGATTACTAAATAATCCTGTAACGAAGTGCGCTGGTCTCCGTTGGATCTTCTCTACCTCCTCTATGATCTACACCTGGTACGGATCCCACACCGGTGAGCAGTATTCAAGCAGTGGGCGAACAAGTGTACTGTAACCTACTTCCTTTGTTTTCAGACTGCATTTCCTTAGGATACTTCCAGTTAATCTCAGTCTGGAATCTGTTTTATCGACGATTAATTTTGTATGGTCGTTCTATTGTAAATCACTCCTAGTGCCTAGTGCCAGATAATTTACGGAATTAACTGCTTCCAGTTGCTGACCTAATATATTGTAGCTAAATAATAAAGGATCTTTCTTTGTATGTATTCATTGCAGATTGCACTTGTCAAAATTGAGATTCAATTGCCATTCCCTTCATCATGCATCAATTCGTTGCAGATCCTCCTGTATATAAATACAATTTTCCAATGTTAAAACCTCTCGATTTACTACAGCATCATCCTCAAAAAGCCTCAGTGAACTTCCGATGTTATCCACAAGGTCATTTGTGAATAGCAACGATCCCACGACACTCCCCTGTGGCACACCTGACATCAGTCTTATTTCGGAAGACTTCTATCCATTGAGAATGACATGCTGTGTGAAGTTACCTAGTAACTCCTCAATCCAATCCTCACAGCAAGCTGACGCATACGATATTGCAGATGTTATGCAGTGGTGTGGCTTACCAGCGACATAGGGCACTGTTGGCGCTATTCCCGTGAGAAATCCGCCATACGTTTCGGCAGGCGTATTTGCAGGCTACGAGCCAAAACTAGATCGTTTTATTAATTATATAACCATTAATTAAAAATATGTTCGACTCTACAGGAAAAAATCTCTCATCCGCCATCTGTATTTCTTGTATTTGATTTATGTCGAAGGCTGTGTTAAGTGTGCAGTTTCTCTTTTCTGGAAAATTAAAGACTAATTATTACATATACGTTGAGCATCTTCATTGAACTAGTCTTACAACCTCACTAGGTTGTTTACAGATGACGCCGTCATTTATCGTCTAGTAAAGTCATCTGAAGATAAAAACCAACTGCAGAACGATCTAAATAAGATATCAGTTTGGTGTCAAAAATTGGCAATTGACTCTAAATGGTGAGGAGTGTGAAGTCGTCCACATCAGTACGAAAATAAATCCGTTAAACTTTGTTTACTAGATACATCAATCAAATGTGAATGCCGTTAAATCCACTAAATACCTAGGTGTTACTATTTCTTCAGACTTAAACTGGAAAGAACGCGTGCATAATGTCGTGGGAAAGGCGAACCAGAGACTGCGTTTTATTGGCAGAACCCTTAAAAGATGCAACAAAACTACTAAGGAGACTGCATACTCTACGCTTGTCCGTCCTCATTTGGAGTTTTGCTGCCCAGTATGGGTACCTTATCAAGTGGGTTTGACGGAAGCCATCGAAAGAGTCCAAAGAAGGGCAACCCCTTTTGTATTGTCACGATATAGGGGAGACACCGTCACGGAAATGATAGAGGATCTGGGATAGGAATCATTACAAAAACGGCGCTTATCGCTGCGGCGTGGTCTATTACGAAACTGCAATCGCCAACATTCTCCTCCGAATGCAAAGATATCTTGTTGACGCCCACCTACTTAGGTAGAAATGACCATCAGAATAAAATACGAGAAATCAGAGCTCGAACGGAGAGATTCAGATGTTCTTTCTTTCCGCGCGCTAGTCGAGAAAAAAATGTTCAAATATTTGTAAAGCTTATTGGACTTACAAACTACTTATGAACTACCTTATACTAAAGACAATACGAACATCCATTGCCGAGGGGGAATTCGAACCCCCGACGGGGAACGGCCTCGCGCATCGGAGCATATGGCCTCAATGCGCTCGGCCGCTCCGCCGCGGCGAAAATCGAGAATGGTATGGTAGATGAACAGTATAAAGGTGGTTCGATGAATCCTCTGCCAGGCACTTAAATGTGATTTGCAAAGTATCCCATGTAGATGTAGACTACACCAAGGCTTATGGTTGAACGTGTATTAGATTTTATTAGTGCAGCTGGTTTTTATCATGTGATTTGATGGTGAGTACCTAAGCCTGCTATTTCAGGCACCCGCCATTCACACGGTTTTAATGTTTCACTTTCGTTCTGTCAGTCCCATCTTTGACTGGCGGTTTTAGTGTGTGCAGAATGGCTGGCTCATCCTATATTATCTTAGCGATCAGCCAGCCACAATCTTTTGCTGTGATATTTTAGTGTTTTTGTCTGTTTCTTCAACTGCTTTGGTGGTTTACCTTTAAATATTGTCGTCTTAGCACGCATTATCACTCTGACCGTTGCACGTATTAGACGTGAAGTACTTCTTACCGGCTCCTTACAAGATGTGCTCTCTTGGCTAGGAACAGAGGACTGATAACCTAGACGTTTAGCCCCCTTTCAGAAACCCAACAACTACAACAAGAATTCACTCACGACCTGCGCGCTGTGTCCTGTGCTTAAGTGAACACTAGAACTTTTTCAATTTGTGAACGAACTTTTTCTAGAACTTTCTACTTTTCACTTTGAAGCTGTGAAAACGGCTAGGACGCCTCACTTACTCAAGTCATATCGTTACTGTCGTCAACTGGTTCACTTAATGAAGTCATCTCGTTACTACCGACAACTGGTTCAAGTTGTTTAGTGGTAACATTGGAGAAGTTCACTGATTTATAACTAAAATTATAAATTATTGATAGATCTGAAGCATTGAATTAAAATTTGTGGTGCGGCCGGGAATCGAACCCGGACCTCCATGCTTACTAGGCAGCCGTCTCAACCGTTAGACTACCACACCACTAACGATTAAGGCGCCTTGGAATAGTCTATGTACGATTTCCCTCCACAACACAAACTTTAATTCAGCTTCTTTGTTCCAATAATTAATCGTTAGTGGTGTGGTAGTCTTAACGGTTAAGACGTCTGCCTAGTAAGCATGGAGGTCCGGGTTCGATTCCCGGGCGCACCACAAATTTTAATTCAATGCTTCAGACCTATCAATAATGTCTTTGACATATTTGAGACGTAAATCCGTCTCTGGGATTGTTTATTTCTATTAATTGATATTTATATCACCATAACAGGATTGTTCCACCATGTCCATTGCTGAGGTGCTATTCCGCTGCATGGAGAGCCTTGGAAGTAGTGGCAATTATCTTTGGAACAAAGAAGCTGAATTAAAGTTTGTGTTGTGGAGGCGCCTTAATCGTTAGTCGTGTGGTAGTCCAACGGTATGTCCTTTAATTTTTTTTTCACCCTTCTTTTTATTGTTCCCCCTATTAGAAATAGGTTAGTTGCACTGGGCCTAGGATAAGATAGGGCCAACGCGTGAAGTGGTGTAGTTTGTCTTTTATTTTATTTTATTTTCTAGGGTAAAAGTGGCGGTGGCAAGTAAATCTTTTTCTTTTTTTAAGGTCCTTACCCCCATTATAAAAAAAAGAGTGGACAGCGCGTTAAAGAAAGAAAACGGTTAAGACGTCTGCCTAGTAAGCATGGAGGTCCGGGTTCGATTCCCGGCCGCACCACAAATTTTTAATTCAGTGCTTCAGGTCTATCAATAATGTCTTTGACATATTTGAGACGTAAATCCGTATCTGGGATTGTTTATTTCTATTAATTAAAATTATAAAGTTCGCGAGTCGTAAATTAAAGAATCATCAATCAAGTGCTGGTGTACGCTAAAGATGTCGGAACAGAAGCCAGTGTAAATTCTGGTACTTCGTGGGAACCACATTCGCGCTTTTCCGCTGATTTAGTTGCGTAAACAAAACACAGTGAGTTAGGTAGTGGTGGCGCTGACCGTGCTAATGAGCTGGTAGGGGAGGGTGGATACTGGGGGTGGGAGGGGGGAAGTAGGGGACCCCTCAGGCGGACCCCCGGGCATTAATTTGCGCCGCTTACGTGGGATTTATAATTTACTAAGCAATTTCGCAGTGCGCACGCGCTCTCCTCATCCGCTCTCCTCCTCGCGAGAGACCCCTCGGAGGAGCGTCTCTGCTCCGAAATGGCTCTTTAATTCTCCAGTTTTCATACTTGAGAGACGTCCGAAACAGAGAGCGCTTTAATAAGGTGACATTTCTTTCCTTTCCTCCGAGCATTACTCTTTGGAAGTTATTAAAAATTGCTCGGAGCGGCATTTCTGCCGAAAACTGCAGACACTGCTGCAATGCCGACGACGTTTGGGCAGGAATTCTCCTGCGCTTTTTCATTTTTTACCCCCTCTCTCTTTGTCGCATTTTCCAGTTGGGGCTGGAAGTCTTCCATCCGTTCGTCCGTCCGTCCGTCCGTCCCCGCTTCCTCTTGTCTTTTTTTTTTTCGTACAGTACCGTCGTAAAAATTTCTCTTTGACGGGTGCCGTGGCTGAGCCCAGCGCTTCAGACAGTGGGGAGCGATTCGCCTGTGACGATTTCTGGCTCTGTGAAATATTGACAGCGCCTTAACTGTTAGAGGCAGCAGGGCAGGAGGGGGAGGGGTCTTCGCTCTGAAGAGGGAGTATGCACGAGGGCTCTGACGTGTTCTCAATTCACACGTTGCGACTGGTTGTGGGAGATAGCGGCCGTCAGTTCACAGACAAAGTCACTCTTTGTTAGTCTCTGACACCGTTCTCTACTTTCGAACGGATGTTTCGTGTAGGACGCGACGATCAAAGGGATACGTGTTGTGGACATACGCCGATACTTCAAACTGTATTGATACCTCGATAATATCGGACCAAAGGTATCGGTGTGGGCAGTATCGTATCGTATTTATTGACCGTGTGTTTATAAGTGTCTCCTGGGTACAAGAGGACTCCTTTATAATAGAAGGCGATACATCTAAGTCATAAAATAGCTTACATACATAAAGGGTAAAGAACAAATACACCAAACAGACAATCTATATCTATAAATGTGAAAGTCTGTTCGGTGTACGTTTATCACGTCTAAACCACAAGACATAATGAGCTAAAAATTTGTACAGTTACAAAGGTCTACCCGGGGAAGGCTTTAGGCACGGTTTTATGGCGATCGGATAGCTATTTATCTATATATATATATATATATATATATATATATATATATATATATATATATATATATATATTAATGTTAATGACTGTTCGGTGTACGCTTATCACGTCCTAACGACAAGACGCGGAGACTTAAATATTTGTACAGTTCCTAATTTATACTTGAGGAAAGTTTTAGACACGGTTTTATAGCGATCTGGTAGATATTTAGTAATTTGAAGAATATAACGCGAAATGCGGAACAATAATTACTCTTTGAAAATTATATTTACTCTTTGAAAATGGTTTCATTGGTTGTATTGTTGCTTGAGGGTTGATAATGATAAAAGGGTGGAGTATATTGGGATGGAAAGTTATCGGTGTATATAAAATTCTACTTGTGTGTGTGTGTGTGTGTGTGTGTGTGTGTGTGTGTGTGTTTTAATATTTCCGTCTGCAGCGAAAACTACAGAACGCAAACGAATGATCTCTGTATAATTGTTGTCCGTAGTCTCCCGTTGTACACCATAGCAGTTCCATGCCGATAGCTATAAGGGGTTGGAAGATAATGGTGGTTGAAAGTCGTCAAATTATAAAAAAAATTCGGACTGAAGCCCAGCTACTCATCTTGCGGGTTCTTTTCTCGTTTTACCGGCTAGTAGTTAAAATTACTAGAGAATATATTCGCATGCATCTCAGGGTTACCTGCCTCATAGCAAAATATTACGAACAAAAATTTACACAAACAGTATTTCTTCACTGAAGCAGAATTGTAATAGGAAGTACATGTTGTAAAGTGACAGCATTATAGTGTTTGATGATCCCTCGTCCTTCCTCGAAACTAACATGTTCCTCTCTACCCTCCAGCTCATATATCTTGGATACGGCGTACTCTCGTGCGTGGTTATATTCTATTTCATCTCGTTACACTCGTACATGATGTAGTGTGACCATTTCTTCTCTCCGTCATTTCGTAAGTAATAACATTTCAAGCAAAGCAGGTACTATCCACCCCATTATAGAGGCGATATGAGTCGCAAAACATGTAAGCGACTTTTATTACCCACACGAACAGCTTTGTTGTTGAGCTGCGAAGGAAACATTTCGAGTGTTTTGTCACTACGTACCATTAGGAGCCGCTATGGGGTTGTCACTTTTATCGCAACGATCCTCTGAAACGACGGCACTGCCGGCGAAACCAGCATTTGTGTGCCACACTTGGACTCTTTTTGCAAGCCATTCCCTGACCCTAAATAGGCAGCGCATTGAATATTGTCGCCAGTAAAACTGCACCAGCGGCCTCTATATTCGGCGAAACGGCCGGCCTGTGCCCCTACGCCCCGGTTTCGCGGTGAAATTTTTCTGCCGTTTCTTTGTGTGCTCAGGGCATCATTGGCAGAACTGTTTCCGTGCTACTTGTTGCGCATGCGCCAAAGATATTCAAGGCGCTTTTTACTGCCCACTGTTCACTTCGATATGAAGCTATATCGAGATGGTGTAACAGGTAATTGGTAGACAATTATTGAAGACGCAATTATGGAATACGTGCGGGGGCTTACGAATCCTCTATGAATGCCAAGTGCATTCCTGCCTACTTTTACTGTTGATCCGTAAAATGTACGGAATTTGCAGCATTTTACAGTTTTACAGATGGATTTCAGAGACAAAAATTTGTGCGCCGTGGTGGGGTACGCGTGGTCGTTCGCCGTCGGGGGTTCGAGTCCCCCCTTGGGCATGGGTATTTGCTTTGTCCTTAGGTTACTTTAACTTAGTGTAACTAGTTTGTAAGCTACGGACTAATAACTACGCAGATGAGTCCGATAGATTTACAAACATCTGAACATGTTGACAAAGTTCGGCGAATAGTGCCATATTGTACAATGATGAGGTCCCTGCGCATACACATTGGGGGACATGTCAACAAGCGACCCCTATCGTGCATAGCACTGCAGTGAAGCTATGGTACACGCTGTAACCCAACAGGGTCAGTGTGAGAACTCGTGTTTTAGTCAATGGCGATTACTTTGAAGCCCAGTAAAGGTATTTTGTTTGTAATTCTTGTTTTATATATTTCCTGAGACCAATCACCGGACTTTCTAGACGCACCTTGTTATTGGTACTTCAAAGTGTACGAGACCTTGTCAGAGTGCTCTGGTTGAGCGTAATATGATGATTTTTTTTAATTTTTTGTAAATTTATCGGACCAAACTGCGTGGTCATCAGTCCGTAGCTTACAAACAACTTAAACCTAGGTAAACTAACCTAAGGACAAACACACACACCCATGCCCCAGGGAGGACTCGAACCCCCACGGCGAGCAACCGCGCGCTCCGCAGCGAGACGCTTTAGACCGCTCGGCTACTCCACCGCGGCTATGATGATTTAATCTGATGCCAAGTATGGGGAGGAAACTTCCCCTGAGACATGGAGACTGTTGACCTTGATGAATCAGTATTCCTGGAATGACCTTCAAATGTGCCAGAAAGTTGGTACACTGTACTAATTACCCCAGCCAAGTTTTCTGCTTTCATATTCCAAGTAACAAGCAAACTGTTACCTCTCAACCCAACCCAGACGTCAGGCTACGCTACAGTTCAGCCCAGTTTTCCATATTTCGTATGTTGTGCAGTGGATTCGTGACAACCATAGACTCTACCTGTTGAAGGTTTGATGCTTATTACAGTGGTGGTGGGAAAACAGGGCCTGTTTCAAGCCATGGAATGTAGCTTCATATAGGTCCAGGTTGGAGGATAAGTGAAAGTTTTAATCGAGGCAGCTCCGTGTTTTAATGGAATCATGTTTGCGGTGGTAGTCTTTTACTTCCAAATTATTTGCTTATCCAGCAACAGCCGTAAATCTGTGTTGTTTTATTTACGCGCCCGATTCCGGTATTATATTAATATCATCTCCAGGCCTTTCCATACCTTTCATCCAAATGAACTGTTGAATGGGCATATGCGTTGCTTAATTAATAATATTCCCCCAGCTCCTTAATAAACTTGTGTCACACGTTTATTCAGAAGCTGGGGAAATGTTATTAAGTAACATATATATATGAAACTTCCTGGCAGATTAAAATTATTTGCCGGAACCGGGACTCGAACCTGGGACCTTTGCCTATCGCAGACAAGCGCTCTACCACTGAGCTATCCCGACACGACTCACGGTGTCGCCCCACAACTTCAATTCTGCCAGTACTTCGCCTCCTACTTTCCAAACTTCACAAAGGCCCCAGGTTACGGCACACAATTTTAATCTGCCAGGAAGTTTTATATCAGCGCACACTCCGCTGCAGAGTAAAAGTTTCATTCTGGTAACCGATATATATTAGACCATTCGACATCTCACTTGGATGAATGGTATGGCATGGCCTGAAGTTGGTATTAATGTAATACTGGCACCGGTCGCGAAAATAAAACAACACATATTTACGGCTGTTGGTGGATAAGTAAATAATTTGAAATTAATATGAAAGTGTAGTGTAGGTACTGTAACATTACTTGAAAAGGTGTTAAGTCCATGCGCCTTGTGTGTCATGGCTTAGTGCAATTGCTAAGTAAATAGGAGGTCTAGGTGCAGGTTTTGACCCCCGGTCGAGACAAAAATTTTCGTGTGTTCCTGTTGTAAGATTAGAAAACGTACGGGCAACAGGGACTCGAATATCTCCAACTTAAAATCATGTGTCCTTGGTTCACACCAATGTTCATAATAGATATCAACTGTCAGCCTATAGCTACTGACAGCACTTAGGCGAGCTGATAGTCCAGTCACGCAGTCAGTTGCAAACGTCTTGGAAACCCCTGGTGGAATATAACTGTCAATCATCGCAGAATTACCTGTCGCCCAACTCTTCTCTTTTAAAATCTCTGTTAATTAACTTTTACACAGAAATATCCCTCCCACTGCGGGAGGGAGATTGCAGAAATGCAGATGGAAATGAATAGAATCGGACAGTCTGCTGGCTTCGGCGTCCTTAATTAAGGATTTTGTACCGAGCAGAACGGCCGTATCATTAATAAAGCGAACGCCCGAACGCCGTCTTGTTTTGCTAGCTCGCGAATTCATCTGCTGGGTGGCCTTTGACATCGCGACCTTTGTGGTTGTCTTCTGAAAAACGGAGAGGAGAGAACGTTTGCGATGGAATCATAAATATTCACGGGCGACAAGCGGGTGCGGCCTGTCTCTGCTCGTTTGCATTCCTAACGAGCCTCGAACAAGCGCACACGCGGCTGCGGAGCGTCGCTGAGCCCCGTGCTATCAGTGGCAGGACCTTGCACAAAGCAGCCACGAATGGGGCATAGGAGACTCCGAATAAATGTTAGTGTTTTATCCACGCGTCGGGATGAGCAGTCTATTCGCATATAGAGTGCTCTCGGGTAAAGTGACCACCGCAAGCAGCAACGCTGTTCTTACAGTTCCGTTTTTTTAATTCCTCTGTATACAGTTCCTGAACTACATCTAACGGACTTTCATCGTGCACCAAAAAATCTCTGCTTTGGTTCTAATGCGCTGCTGCATGTGTAATGGATGAGTTGATCTATTACACCATATCTACATCTATAAATGTGAATGTCTGTTCGGTGTACGTTTATCACGTCTGAACCACAATACATAAAGAGCTGCCGGCCGCGGTGGCCGAGAAGACTGAGGCGCTCCAGTCGCGGTCTGCACGGCCACTACGGTCGGGGGTTCGAATCCCCTCTCAGGCATGGATATTTGTGCCGTCTTTAGTATAAGATAGTTGATAAGTAGTTTGTAAGTTTAGGGACTGATGACCCCGTAGTTAAGTCCCATAAGATTAACAAACATTTGAACATAAAGAGCTAAAAATTTATACAGTTACTAATGTGAATGTCTGTTCGGTGTACGCTTATCACGTCCGAACGACAAGATGCATAGACTTAAATATTTGTACATTTACTAATTTATACCTGAGGAAAGTTTTAGGCACGGTTTTATAGCGATCTGATAGAGATTTAGTAATTTGAAGAATATAACGCAAAATGCGCAACAATAATTACTCTTTGAAAATGGCTTTATTGGTTGCATTGTTGCTTGAGGGTTGATAATAATAAAAGGGTGGAGTATATTGGGATGGAAAGTTATCGCTGTATGTAAAATTCTACATGTGTATGTGTGTTAATATTTCGCTCTGCAGCGAAAACTACAGAATGCAAACGAATGGTCTGTGTGTAATTGTTGTCCGAAGTCTCCCGTTGTACACCATAGCAGTTCCATGCCGAAAGCTATAAGGGGGTGGAAGATACGGTGAGTGAAAGTCGACAAATTATTAAAAAAATTCGGACTGAAGGCCAGCGACGACGTTTGCGACTCTATAGCAAGGAGGTTATATACAGCGAAACGTGATGCCACAGACCATATCTTTGGTCTATGCGTGGTACAATGTCTTCAGCTCTTTCTCTGTAAGGATAAGCATACGAATAAGGAAATATAAGAATAAATAAATAAAGCAGTGGCGACGCCGAGCGTGCCTTGCACCGCGGGCGTGCATACCGGTAGGGGCTAGCTGGACGCTTGTTGCGGTGTGTCCGCAGCAGCGAGCACGCAGCCGTCGACGGCAGGGACAGGTGTCGCGCTGCTAATGGGCGCTGCCCAGTGCTGCCACCACCACCACCTTCATTACTGCCACTCACACTGACCGCCAAGTCGCCCCCGTCGTGTAGTCCCTGTGTCACCGACTGTGTCCTCACCAACTCCGCTGCCAGCTACTCGACCATCACGCCACATACATGTTTAGGAGTATGACTATGGTAATAGCGAAGAGACCGCATGTGATGTAGCAGCCTTGCAAGAGGCCGCCAAGAGGTAATGTTGACAATGTGAATATTTCTGTCGACGGCTGGTTTTAAGTGATATGTGACTGAACTGCAGCAGTAGACACGTTTTGTAGTTCTCAGTCCCGTGATATAACTTAACCACGCGTGATGTACGAGGTTAAGTCAATTATTATCCGCAATTTAGTTATAAAGTTTTATTGCAATAATATACGAAACTAACAAGAACATCATTTTTCGACATAGTCTCCTTGCTTTTCAATGCAATTCGTCCATCGCTCTACAAGCTTCCTTATGCCATCTTAAAAGAAGGTTTTCGGTTGACATCTACATCTACAAGGGATACTCTGCAAATCACATTTAAGTGCCTGGCAGAGGGTTCATCGAACCACAATTATACTATTTATCTCCCATTCCATTCTCGAATAGCACGTGGGAAGAATGAACACCTGAATCTCTCTGTTCGAGCTCTGATTTCTCGTATTTTATTCTGATGATCATTTCTACCTATGTAAGTGGGAGTGAACAATATATTTTCGCATTCGGAGGAGAATGTTGGCGATTGGAGTTTCGCAAGTAGCCCACGCCGCAGCGATAAGCGCCGTTGTTGTAATGATTCCCATCCCAGATCCTGTATCATTTCCGTAACGCTGTCTCCCCTGTATCGTGACAATACGAAACGAGCTGCCCTTCTTTGGACTCTTTCGATGTCCTCCGTCAAACCCACCTGATAAGGATCCCACACTGGGCTGCAATACTCCTAAAATGGACGGACAAGCGTAGTGTATGCAGTATCTTTTGTAGTTCTGTCACATCTTTTAAGGGTTCTGCCAATAAAACGCAGTCTCTGGTTCGCCTTTCCCACGACACTATCTACGTGTTCTTTCCAATATAAGTCTAAAGTAATAGTAATTCCTAGGTATTTTGTGGAGTTTACGGCTTTCACATTTGATTGATTTATCTTTTAAACAAAGTTTAATGGACTTCTTTTCGTACTCATGTGGATGACTTCACACTTCTCATTATTTAGAGTCAATTGCCAATTTCTACACCATACTGATATCTTTTTCAGATCGTTCTGCAGTTGGTTTTGATATTCAGATGATTTTACTAGACGGTAAATGACGGCGTCATCTGCAAACAACCTAAGAGAGCTACGAGCCAGGAGCTGCGAGCCAATAATGCACCGCTTCCTTCACTGCTTCGTCCGAGTCAAATCGACGGCCCCTTAATGCCTGTTTGAGTGGACCAAACAAGTGATAGTCAGAAGGGACAAGATCGGGACTATATGGAGGATGATCCAGTACTTCGAATTTGAGTTTCTGGAGCGTTTCAGCAGTGTGGACAGCAGTATGCGGACGGGCATTGTCGTGCAACAACACAACACTTTCTCACAGCAATCCTCGGCGTTTGCTTCGAATTGCAGGCTTTAGCGTGTCAGTAAGATTCTCACTGTAACGTACACTGTTTATTGTTGTGCCCCTTTCACCATAATGTTCCAGTGCAGGACCTCGTGCATTCCAAAAAACCGTAAGCATCAGTTTTCCTGCGGACGGTTGGGCCTTGAACTTTTTCTTGCACGGCGAATTTTGATGTTTCCATTCCATACTCTGCCGTTTACTCTCCGGCTCGTAATGATGGATCCATGTTTCGTCACCAGTAATGATTCTGTCTAAGAAGTTGTCCCCTTCGTTACCATAGCGATTCAAATGTTTTTTGCAGATGTCGAGGCGCGTTTGCTTATGTAATTGTGTGAGTTGTTTTGGGACCCATTTTGCACAAACTTTAGGAAACACAAGTCTGTTGTGTATAATTTCGTAGGCAGAACTATGACTAATTTGAAGACGATGAGCCACTTCATCAATAGTTTATCGTCTAAGAGAATCATTTCACGTGATCGCTCAATGGTTTCTTCATTTGTGGCGATAAACGGTCGTCCGGCTCCTTCATTGTGTTTAACACACCGCTCCAAAATTGTGGAGACAGATCTAGTTTAGTATCATTCCCTAAGCCTCTGCTGGGCGTTTATAATGGTGAAAACCGTTGCTGAATATTCACTGTTTTCTTGTTTCTAGTTATTCTGGTTTGTCAACTTAAAATGTACACCCTGTACTATACATTGTGTCAGTGTTGAATCTGGGGCGGGGAAGGGGATTCTATGGGGCTGCAAATCCCCCAAAACCACGAGGAAAAACCTTGTAATATGAGCTGGTTCTTTTTAGATCAGTTTGAGGTACAGTGCCACAATTTTTATTAGCTCTGCCCTCCCCCCTCCCTAACACAAATCCTAGATTCGCCATTGCTTGGTGTATATTAAGAACGTGACATGGTTCAAATGGATGACATGTTTTTTTAAAAATATGTAACTAGTTTCTTTACGGTATAGTTGTTTGCTAACCCCTTTGAGCAAAATTAAGTTTCGTGAAAACCTGGAAAATAATTATTTTTAACCTGGAAAACCTGGAAAAAACCTTGAATTTGAAAATGAAGATTTGGTGGCCACCCTGTCCACTCTATGAAGGACTCCAGTGCAGATCTGCTAGAAGGGGAGCAAGTTCCTTCAAACTTGATCTGTCTCCACCATTTGGGAGCGGTGTGGGTGGCTAAGGTAAAATTTTAAATGGAAACTCCCATTGTTAATTGCAGATTCAGATTCTACAGACCAAATAATGTGTAGTTTGGTTGAATTGTTTTTCTTTCAATTGGCAATATGTTGCACTGTAATGGTAAGAATTATTTGCTATACTGCTGAAGAAATGTACCACCCAGGAAAGAAAAAGGTTAATCATATTGATGATGCTTCAGAACCCGGCTAGTTCAATTAAATGTTTTGTCGGCAATTCATAACTGGTATTCCGACAAGGGCAATCTGGACTAAGGTATCACTTTGGAAGACTGCCATGTCCACTGCGGGGAGAGGGAAGGATCACTTTGGGTATCATTTGGTTGCTTTCTGACGTATCATGCTGGATCATCACTAATGATCAGAAAATAAAACCCAGGTTCTTTCCCGAATTAGAAATGTTTAGAGTCCAACCGAAACATGATTTGTGGCCGAAACCGTAGCCGAATATTCGGTTCACTATCTAGTTTCGGCCGAAACCGAAATCCTCACCGAAACCTGCGTAATTCATATAGAATCATAGGTTTTTTTTTTTTCGTCGTCACAGTAATCCAGGCACTTCTGCTAATCCGACATCCATAAGCCCCGAGGAATGGCCAGAGTCTCGAGAGTACTTAAAAAACGGCTGCGCCACCGAAAGAGTGCGGAGGCGAAAAGGGCGAAACAACAGGCCTCTTAAATCGTAGTTAGGGCAATCAGTGGCGCAAAGTAATTTACGGCGGGCGAGCTGCCGACCGCGTCAGAAGCACCGTGTATAGGCTTCCGCCGGCGAGAAGATGCCTGTTAGCCTCGCCTTAATGGCCAGTTGCTGGTGCAGTTAGTCAGCGCGGTGACAAATGCGCGGGCTGCAAGAACAGCCCCGGCGCCCCGCCAGTGAATCTCGGCGCCTTCCGCCCCCGCTGGTATTTTTGCGGGACCTCTGCTCTACGGCTTATTATCGCTCCTCGGGTCACACCCCGCTCGCCATTAACAGCGCTGTCCCCAGACACCGGGGATGAGGGTTGGGGATGGGGGTACGAAGGAAGAGCTGAGAACGCCCCCTCCCCCCTCCCCATACCCCCTCCACCGCCCCCTCCACTCGGTGATTACTGGCGCCGCCCCTCGCGTCTCCGTCACAGAAGAAATCCACCCCTCCCCCCGCCCTCTCTGCCACCACTTTTGCACCCCGCCTTTTAACCTCCTATCTGGCACAGTAAATCTGTCACGCCTCCCGTGTCGTTTCCCTTACGCTGCGTTTCTTATGCCGAGCTGAAAGCGGGACGTGAGAAACGAAACTGATATATCTCGCGGAGCGCGGCTTTAAACTCAGGTGCAGGCTGACGGGGACTCCCTCGTAAAGAGAGACCAGACTCTCCAGTCACGGCATGCACCAAAAGGCGTAGTTTCTGATATAGAGAAATACGCGGATCAAATATTAAAATCTCTCAATAATCGGACATTACCCGATGGTGAAGTCGTACACGTGAGTACGAAAAGAAATCCGTTAAACGTTGTTTACAAGATAAATCAATCAAAAGTGAAGGCCGTAAACTCCACAAAATACCTAGGAATTACTATTACTTCAGACTTAACACTCTGACTGCCAATTACGTCAATTGACGGGATATCGAAATTTCTGGAGAATGGCAATCACGTCATTCGACGTGATCTTTGTTTTCGTACTTTTAAACACAAAATTAATTTTATTGACGGGCTAGATCCACCTTTAAATGCTTTACTTGGTAAATCTAGTGTCTAAAGCAGCCTATAGATCTTGTAGATTTAGCTTCTAAATCGGCCGCATTGATTGTATGAAATGGGGTTGGTAGGAAGTGGTGTCCGCTCTCTCAGTAGGTAAATGGACATGGCTTCACGCTCTCTTGCGCTGGACGAAATTTTACATGAATTTGAGAAACATTTCATTGATAATGACATTGAGGACGACGAAATCGACAATTCAGATGATGATCCAGTCTTTGTGCAACAAGAACTGCGTCAAATTATTTCGAGTTTGATGATTCTTCTACCGATTGTTTTTTAAGGACAGGGAACCTTATTGCTCATTTTAAAGAGCAAACATTTTTTTTAATGACAGACAGATGATAAGGAAACCAAGTGCAGCTCGGCTTACTACTGCAAGCAGAATGTCTGGCATTCTAAGGTATGGAATGGTTTACATGGCCGCCAGTCAAGGTGTTAAACTGTAAAGAACACGTAGATAATGTCGTGGGAAAGGCGAACCAGAGACTGCGTTTTATTGGCAGAACCCTTAAAAGATGCAACAGAACTACAAAGGTAACTGCATACACTACGCTTGTCCGTCCATTTTTGGAGTATTGCTCCCACTGTGGGATCCTTATCAGGTGGGTTTGACAGAGGACATCGAAAGAGTCCAGAGAAGGGCAGCTCATTTCGTATTGTCACGATACAGGGGAGACTGCGTTACGGAAATGATACAGGATCTGGGATGGGAATCATTGCAACAACGGCGCTTATCGCTGCGGCGTGGGCTACTTACGAAACTCCAATCGCCAACATTCTCCTCCGAATGCGAAAATATATTGTTGACTCCCACTTACATACGTAGAAATGATCATCAGAATAAAATACGAGAAATCAGAGCTCGAACGGAGAGATTCGGGTGTTCTTTCTTCCCGCGCTCTATTCGGGAATGGAATGGGAGATGAATAGTATAATGGTGGCTCGATGAAACCTCTGCCAGGCACTTAAATGTGATTTGCTAATGTGCAAGACTGCGGAAAGTTGAGATAAGTGGTTCAGGTTAAAAGCTGGAAGCTAATAAATCAAAATGTTTCAAATGTTTGTATAGCTTATGGGACTTAACTATGGGGTCATCAGTCCCTAAACTTACAAACTACTTATGAACTACTTACAACTAAGGACGACACAAATATCCATGCCCGAGGGGGGATTCGAACCCCCGACCGTAGTGGCCGTGCAGACCGTGACTGGAGCCCTCAGTCCCCTCGGCCACCGCGGCCGCCCTGGAAGCTAATACAATGTGACAATGTTGTATTCCAGTTAAAATTCTGGTTGTGCGCGTTATTTTATGTGAATATTAGTTGATGAATTTTGTTACGCTTGTTTACTTACATGTTTAAAGATTTAACTCTGTTTCTGGTTTGCTCCCCAAATTTCCAAAATATCCAACAGCAATTCGGTCAGTAATCTATAAATTGAAATCGTTAATGATTATGTTAAGCTCTTCGGTTCACAGCTATAATTTTATTTCATGATATCCATTACCTCCCACACTGGAAATTATTCAAAATATTTTTTAAGTTGCTTTTCAAGTAATTTATTTATTGGAATGGTTAACCGTTTAATATGTGTTACACGCAGTTTTTCCGAGATTAAAATTAAGTTTATTCTGGGTTCACGCTGCTGTGTATTTATTAATTATAGTTTCATTGGAACATTTTAAATGTACTACCACGGTAGAGCGAAGGATGATAATTGTTGTGGGTTAAAGTGCAGTTTATGCGGCAGCGGCTAGCTATCGCACTCGCTAGGTTAGGGACAGCAGAGCAGCCAATCAGGAGTAGAGTTATCCCGGCCAATAAGATTGCGTGTTTCATAGCGAGTAAATTTTGCCTCAATTTCGAAGTTTATTCGAGGATTTCGGTACGGCGTTTGTGTGATTGTAATTGATTTTCCATTTATAAAGGATTTTTAGATGATTGTATTACGGTCATAAGTGACCTATTATGAGTACATCACAGTAGTCGACCATAGAGCAGGTACGGTATAGCACGTTTTATTTATTTTATGATCTGTACGAAACAGTGATCATCTTAAGTGAAAGTTAGGTATAGGTTAAACGAGAAGGTTTTTTTTAAATTATTATCATTTTTTTATTTATTTATTGCGATTGCGAGCATTCTTGGAAATTACCGCAATTACGTTACTGACCGGACAAGGGTACATACAAGAATCTGTCAACCATAGAGCAGGTATAGCATGTTTTATTTATTTTATGATATGTTCGAAAGAATTATCAAGTGACATCCATACTGATAGCAACTGTAACTTGATCGTCAAAAACTTTTGCATACACCGCATCGATTTGTTTACATCAGTGGCGTAACTAGGACTTGACTTTGGGGCGGGGGGGGGGGGGGATAGATCTGCTTGATGAGCAAAATTTTAGTCAGTTTCCAGACAGACTACCATCTACCACTCCCGTTGAAGAAATTCACTACCATCCGATGAAAGCTTATGGTAAAACACCCCAAGTTTCCAATCTTTACCTTTACCAGATTGCTGCTATCCATTTTTTTAGGGTTCTAGGGGAGTGGAGTTCTATTCCCCTCATCCCCCCTTCCCCACCATTGTTACGCCACTAATGTTGGCTAATCATATTTTCACGTCGGTGTTATAACCGGCAGAAAGTGAATGAGTGCGGGCGTTATTCATACTGTGGGTGATGGACGCGCACAGTGGCAGAGTTTTCACTTTCCCGCGCTCAGGTACTCGTCGGCAGGCTAATGGCAGCGTTTATTGCGTTTCTGGCCGCGCCGCGTATTGCGCCAGTCCCTTGCTCTCCGCTTCATTTAATAATCTTGTAATCTTTCTTCCGCCCCGTTAAGCCCGGGCGTACTTTATATTCGCTTTCCATCATCGAAAGTAACTCGAATTTAGCGCAGACAAGGTTTCCGCCGTCCGCGTAAAGTCCGAAATTGTCGCCGTATATATCCCGGCGTTCCCTTTGCCTCGCGCTAGTGCTACTTACTCGTAGCTGCGACTTTAAAGCATTCGTTATAGCCGAAGCAACAGCTGCGATTTCGAGTCAAGACTCGAGACTTGTTTTTCCTACGGGTAGGGAAATGTTTTTTAATTAATTAGGGCCGGCACCGGGTAAATTGGATGAGAGCGTGGAACTTGCAGAGAATTGCCTGATCTATATAATATATAAATCAGTGTCCGTATGTTTGTACATGTTGCAAATCTACTGTTTTGTTCCAGTTTTTATGAAATTTTGTACACGTAAGCTTCAATCCATGAGGACGATCGCCGTAATTGTAAGAATCACGTACGATATGTAGTTCACGACATATGACGTCATAAACAATGAGATGCGCGAAAAACTGTTGCATTTTGCGACAATGCTGCTCATAAACCATTGGACCAATTTCAACCAAATTGGGTACACACATTCCTTACCATGAGGTAACAATTGCTGCATGGTTAACAATCACATACGGCACATGGTTCAAAAGATATTACATGATAACCAATAGAAATCGCAAAAATGCCATATAATGCGGCGAGACTTTCGAAATACACTGTTTGAGAATGACAGTACTTAGCGACTTGCAACAAACTTTAAACATAATTTAAAACCTTTATTAAACTCTTTCTCGCTGGCAACCATAGTAAAATGATGAAAGGAAAAAAACATTTCTCGCTTACTACTTTTCAACTGTTTATGGAGTAAAACTACGACTCTCGGTATGACGTTACCATTTATAATTTGAACACTACAAATTGTGGCGACAGGAATTTTTACAGACAGTATACACATATATAGTTGAATGTAGCTTCTAAATTGTATCACATTCCGACACGTAGTCCATGAGTATGAGCACGTAAACAATAACGTTCATGGAAAACCGCCCCTTCCCGCACTAAATTTTAATCGATTACTTCTTTAATACTTACCATATTCGCAACACATTTTACATACATACAGCTCTTATACAAATGAATATATGTCTGAAAAATGGCAGAAATAAATAAATAAATACCCGGGCAACGCCGGGTTATCAGCTAGTAATAAATAATCATGAACATACACTCCTGGAAAATGGAGAAAGGACGTCATGAATTTGCCGACCCAGCAGAGGGAAGTGTTTTGATACTGTCTTGAGTTCGTATAAAAGACATGATCTCATAGACAGAGCCATCTGCACATGAATACAGTCACCAGAACGTGCGCAATGTCGACACTATAGTCCGTTCACCGAGAGCTGGGACGAAAACAGTGTCGCTTGAGTGACTACAATCGTTTGCAGAGAAAGCATTCGGTGTTCACGTGATACGAAGAGGTGTACAAAATCCTTGGCGCACGCTTTGCAGCTGGTGGCGTCGGCTGGCTGCCGAGCTAACGTCATAGCGGACCCTGAGAAACCTGGACAACAATGTAACGAAATAAAGCACGACACGGAAGATTCAAAGCCAGTTATAATAATGTTAAAAGTACGATGAAACTGAGTTCATTCTTTCAAAACAGATTTGTTTTCATACAGGTTGCTTACCAAACGCTCCATTCATACACAATTTTTAATAACATTACCAGTAATTATAATGGTAAAGGACGGCGAAATAAGGTTCATTCTGTCAAACTTGAACTGTTGTCATTGAGGTTTATACCAGACCGCTCCTCTCTCTCTCCTCTACAATTTCCACATTTGATTTTCAACTAAAAATACGACACAGAGGACGCAATTGTTCCAAACTTCTGCAGTCACTGTTCTTACTGCTTCTTCTTGCAGTTCTTTAACTTCCGGCATTTTGTATGTTTTTCTCTTGTTGGAACATAGCCTTTGATTCTGAGTCACACTTACTCGATGGCATTTAATTCACAAAGGTACGGAGGAATTCTAAGAGGAGTTTTCGCTGCATTCTTCGCCATTTCATATATCGCGTATTCGTTGTGCGCTGTTCTGTAATTTTGAAATATATCAAAAAGCTATTTCTTAAACATACCGTCTTCAAAATCGAGGTTTTTAGATTGTAGCCACAAAGCGACATTTAGCATCATTTTCGCCAAGAAAAATGTTCAAATGTTTGTTAAGCTTATGGGACTTAACTACGGGGTCATCAGTCCCGAAACTTACAAACTACTTATCTACTACCTTATACTAAGGACGGCACAAGTATCCATGCCCGAGGGAGGATTCGAACCCCCGACCGTAGTGGCCGTGCAGACCGTGACTGGAGCGCCTCAGTCACCTCGGCCACCGCGGCCGGCTTTCGCCAAGATGGTTTTGTTAATTGTCCCGATTTGAGAAGTAATATCCCGATCTGTACCCCGAAAATGAATGTACTAGACTAGGCAACACTATTAGTGTCGTACATTTGCTTTACACCGTGCATATGTGGTAACTGCTGGAATGAACGATTACCGGATACGCACATTATTTCAGAATCACATAATTTGGCGCCTGCCGCGGTGGCCGAGGGGACTGAGGTGCTCCAGTCACGGTCTGCACGGCCACTACGGTCGGGGGTTCGAATCCCCCCTCGGGCATGGATATTTGTGCCGTCCTTAGTATAAGGTAGTTGATAAGTAGTTTGTAAGTTTAGGGACTGATGACCCCGTAGTTAAGTCCCATAAGCTTAACAAACATTTGATTTGAACATAATTTGGTCTGTAATGCGTTTCCGGCTTGGATCCAGGGAAGCACAGCGCCAAACGGAAGGGCGTCAGGCGTGGTGCGCAGTGGCATTGTGTCGGCTCGCCCCATCTGTCGGTGGAGTAGTGGAGAACTCGCAAATTCAAAATGTTCAAATGTTTGTTAAGCTTAAGGGACTTAACTGCGTGGTCATCAGTCCCTAAACTTACAAACTACTTATCAACTACCTTATACCACAGTCTAACATACACAGTCGCGACCCTCACTGCTGAGAAAGTTGTTACCGACTGCCAGTTGCAGCGACACTAGAGTTCCTAGTGGTGGGCAAGGAGCCGTAGGAGTGATGTTTGTTTATAATTATTTGTGTGCGTAACTAACGAAATAGTTGGTGTAGTTTTTGCGTTACAAGCACTAGTAAAATATTAAGAGATATACATAACACGGACATTAATGTAAACACAGAAGAATTTAACTGATTCAGAGGTGTAGTGGTCAACTTCGTCACGAACAAATACTTACGAAAATGTGTTATGTTGCAGCTTATTCCGCTGAAAGTAAGTAGAATATAAACATAAGAGAAATATAAATTTCTCCTATGGTGTGTTCTTACTACGACAAGATTTTTTTGACACGAATCATTTCGGTGTGTATTCTAATGATTCGCACATTTTTAGGCTTCACTCATGTTTCTTATACGCGATATTCGTTTGAGTGTCATTACTTTAGCTGAAGAAGACAATGTCTTGAAGATTCTTGCCGTTTGTAGTTCAGTTGTAGCAACAATTGAGGAATTGGGTTCTTCTTTGTGGAAAACAGATTACTTTTTCCGTTTTCTTGCCGGGTCTGTGGCGTCTTTCCTTTAGCTACAGCTGTGGTGGCTGCTTTGGTACGTTAAATACTGTAGTTATTGCATTCTATATGCGTTTCCTACTTTCCAACCTCACTGATTTTACTGGAATTGTAGTGAAGAAGCCTTAACGTTACTGAGTAGAAAAGCGACGTCTTTCTGCCAAAGGTTAGGTCTTCTGGTGTTTCTTAGCCATTTCTTATTTTTAATAGAAATTGATATTATTCAGCAAAAGCCTGTAGGTTACAAGATAATTGTAAATAAACTGTCATGCAATGTACCTTTTGCTACCTCATCAGGGATCTCAGTAAACCTAATAGACAAAGGTAGAGCTAATTTTAAATTATTACCTATTTTTATGGCACTACATACGTTCCCTAGTGCGAAAAGTCTGTAAAAATCAATACAAACGATACTATTCGCACTTATCCAATACCGTATTCAGAAAAGTAGCTTCCAGGCCGCTTGGAGCGCTGCCGTCGTAGTGTATAACAAAAATCTGCGGGAGTGTCGTGGCTGTATGTGTTAGACTGTGCTTATAGTAAAGCCAGCACAAATATCCGTGCCAGAGGGGGGATTCGAACCCCCCGACGAGGACCGGCGTCGCGCATCGGAGCATAGCGCCTCAGTGCGCTCGATCACCCCGCCGCGGTGGAAGAGTTGTCGGCGCCGAGATTGTATCGCCCGATGCGGAAGGTCTGCTGCTCTGCGGGACGAGATTGCGGTCGCGACAGGTCCTATTTCTGTTCCGCTCTACTTTGCTCTGTCGCTTCTCCTTGATTCAACCCATCTGTACCAGTGGCTCGTGATTTCCTCTTGTGGTCAGACTTGTCAGAGCTTCGAAACTGTCTTTTTCGGAACAAACTACCAGTGCTTCGTGTCTTGACCAGATATGCCGCCGAATCCAGGACTTCTCAAGAGATAGAACTCTATATCTCATACAGAGATACGCCACGATGTGACCGTGTTTTTACGATTCGGTCATTGCAGAGAGCACACGGATCCATCTTCGTTATCGATCAAGTGTGTAGCTGCTTCTATGAACGTGGACCATTATTATTTTTATTAAACATAAGGAGAGGCATTGAAGTAAAATGTATGCGGTAGCCGGGATTCGAACCCGGGACCTCCTACTTACTAGGTAGGTGCCTTAAACCACTTTTTTTTTGCTCTATTGGTAGTTCTTGTCCTTGCGGACGCTGATAGTGTTTGTTAGTTTCGGTTCTACGTGTTCTTTGGCTCAGCTTTTTTTTTTTATTACAAAGAGCGTTCAGCCCTCTGACCGGTACAACCACTCAGCTAACACCGCGTTGTAGCCAAAGCAACTACACAGACAGTCTTAAAGCACGTCTCCCTCCAAACTTTAAGACAGTCCGTGTAGTTGCTTTGGCTATAATGCGGTGTTAGCTGAGTGGTCTGATTTTAAATGTATGGCGCTGTGTTTCAGAGTTGTTATGTGTTGGGAACGAAATTTGTGTCAGTCTGAAGAAGCACTTTAGCAGCATTGGACGCAATTGTGTTACTGATGATGACATTATGGCACCCAGACACTCAAAACGTGTGCCTAGAACTGTGCCAAAAACTGTTGCATACAATGGCCTCACAGACAACCATTCTAAAATAAAGAGTACTCCTGCACTTTGCAATAATGCTTCATCTGAATGAAGTTTGACTAGTCTGAAAAAGCGCTGTCTCCACAGAGATAGCCAGAGTGGCCAAGCAAAGCAGGATCAACAGAGGAATAGCTTGTCAAATAGTGCATGTCCAATGTGTCTCGAGAATTTGGAATTCTTTTCGCCATCTGCCGGCCGTCAAGTAACTTCAACACTCTGTGGTCACCTGTTTTGTCAGAAATGCATTAAAAATGCCCTAAATAAATTAAGGGAATGTCTTTCCTGTTGAAATTGAATGATATCCACCCTATTTTTATACCATGATACTTTACAGAATGAGTAGTGTGTGTGTTTTTCCTGCCCTCATTAAATGTGAGCATATTCTTCACTGCTGTCATTCAACATTGTAAAAATATGTAGCAAAGGGAACAAGTAAGAAATAATAAATGTAATACTCGTCATTAAAAAAAGGGGGGGAGGACTAAAGCACCTACCCTGTAAGTAGGAGGTCCCGGGTTTGAATCCCGGTCACCGCATAAATTTTAATTCAATGTCTCTCCTTATGTTTAATACTTTTGGTATAACGAGACATTGTTGACTCACGGAATTGTATTATTTGTTGATATTTATATTATTATCTAAATCTATGTGGGTCCATGTGTGTGTGTGTCTACAAGGTGCGTCTGAAAAGTTTGGCGAATGGTCCCATATTTTACAATCCGCGCTGGCGAGGATGAGGTGCCCGTGCATACACATTGAGGGATATGTCAACAAGCGCCCCTATCGTACAAAGCACTGCAGTGAAACGGTGGTACACGCTGCGACCCAGCTAACTGGGTCATTGTGAGAACTCGTGTCATTGCAACATGGAGCGCAGGATGAAGCAATGTAGCAACGTGTTAACATCAAGTTTTGTTTCAAATTAGGCAAAACGGCAACGGAGACCCGTGGGATGTTAGTGCTAGTGTATGCTGTTGAAGCAGCGAGTAGAAGTGTTTGTTTGAGCGGTTGTGGGGATCCATAAACACGCGACCGCAATACTTCGAGCGATTTCACATGAAGTGTTTACTGATAGTTTCCAACAGTTGTACAACCGATGTAAGTGTACTGTAGCCAATGGCTAGCGCCACACACCCGTTGTCCTGTATCTATACCACTTTTTTGGATCTTCAGAGTAAATCATCTGTGACTATTGCAAGCTTCGATTTATTGAATAACTTTTTACAGATTTTTTAGGAAAGACATTTTTTTTATATTGCACCAAAGCTGGTTTATTTTAAATGCTGACTAGTTTCTGGCTTTGCCCATTTTCTTAAGCCACCTATTATAGAGAACAAAGTTTGTTTTAGAGAATGATACATGAATATGGCAATGTTACATTGTATGATGGCCGGCCGTAGTGGCCGAGCGGCCTGCGGCCCGTCAGTCACATTCTGCACGGCCGCTACGGTCAGGGATTCGAATCCCCCCTCGGGCATGGATGTTTGTGTCGTCTTTAGTATAAGGTACTTCATAAGTAGTTTGTAAGTTTTCTGACTGATGACTCCGCAGTTAAGTCTCTTAAGCTTAACAAACATTTGAACGTTTTTGAACATTGCATGTACAGTCATAATTTCCCACGTCGGAGTTTCGAAACCTCCCTCGGGCAAGTGTGTTTTGTCCTTAAGTTAGTTTTATTTAGTTTAAGTAGTTTGTAAGCTACGGACTAATAACCACGCAGTTGAGTCCGATAAAAAAGTTGTAATTACTTACATTCATATATATATTTTTTGTATACTGCGTAGGTCACGTTGTTTGTTTTAATTACTTTGGTGTAATTTATTAAGCTTTTGATCCAAATATGTATTTGTTAAGTTTTAAATATTCTTTGCTTTATTTTTTGTGGCAATGTCGCTGGTTATATGCAGCGTAACATAAACAGTTCCATTCATCGAAACTTTCCATAACATCTTGACCAGCATATAAAGTACGATCCATCCTATCGTAATATACTTGCAAATGTGCAACACGACGCGATAAATTATAGTAGCACAGTAGTATTGTCCTTATATTACAATATAATACACACAAGCAATTTATAACACTTAAAATAGTGTGTAATGGAACTGTTTGTCATGCTGCGTATAGCCAGCGATATTCCATAAACAAAAATAAAGCAAATAATATTTAAAATATAACATAAATATCCTGGGAGCAGAAGCTTAATAATTTACACCAAAGTAATTAAAGCAAACAACGTAACCTGCGCAGTATTCAAATAAAATGTATATGAATGTAAGTAATTACGACTTGTACATACAATGTAACATTGCCATATTCATGTATCTTCCTCTAAAACAAACTTTTTTCTCTATAATAGGTGGCTTAAGAAAATTGATGAAGCCCGAAGCTAGTCAGCATTGAAAATAAAAGCAGCTTTGCTGCAATATATATATATTAAAAAAAAATTCTTTCCTACAAGATTTAAGATCTACAAAACGCGACCGATCAAAAACTTTTGTTTTAGAGATTTCACATAAAAATACAAAGCAGTAATTTAAACACTCTCTCGTAGATGAAGCAGTTATTTTGCATCTCGTAAAACGAGTTGTGTGAAAAGACGTCGCCAGATGCGAACTCGTTGCGGGAATCTGAAGGAATCTCAATTCTCCGGCATAAGTAGCAGCTTGCTTCTTGAGCTTTGCTTGCCAGTGTGGGGTCCTTTTCCCAACTCTGCATAATAGAAGAGAGGCGGAAGATGCCGTGGGGAGCGTCGTGTTCGCCGCAGGTCGTTTAAGAAAACGCGAGACCATCACGGAGATGAATATCAAATTGCAGTGTCACGCGGTACAAGAGAAACGGTGTACGTCGCGGAGAGGCTAAAATTCTGAGAGCTTACCGCGGAGGAGGATCAGCAAACGGATTACTTGCTTCCTCCTGTGCATCTCGCGGGCCAAATGAGCTGCAGCGGCGGTTCACTTCCTCGTCTACATTTTTAGGTTGTCCGCTATCTCCATGGAATACTTTCGGGAAATTCCGGACAGTTCTTTTGAAAAGGACGCTGTCGCGTTCCTCTACAAATGGAAGTTTGTGCTTTATCTCTAATGCCCTTGTAGTTAGCGGGGTGTTAACCCCTATTCTTTAACCCTTACATCTCGTGGAAAGACAATGACGAGGAAATTGGCAGCAATTCGACCTCTTGTTGAGTAAGCTGTGAAGGAAAGCAAGGCGAAATTTGGAGAAAGATTAAACTAGGTTCATAATTATCAGAACCTATCAATGTCACTAAAGGTTTGAGACAAGGTTCAGTATATTACTCGTCTTGGCTCTCCGAAATTGGAAGAACAGCTGCAGAGGAATGGGAATCACAGTAACAATGTACATATATTTTCATTAAGTTTTGCTGACGATCAAGCCATTATAGCACAAGATGATTATGACGAGTTCATGATACGACGATTACATCACGAATACAACAAAAATGGGGGCTAAGATGAGTCTAACGAAAACAGAGTGGGGAATAGTGATGCTAAATTTGAAGTAAACATCAATGACGAAGCAGTTATGAGACAGGTAGAGAAATTTAAATATCTCGGGGCACATATTGATAAAAATGGATTGGGCCACACAGAAATAAAATACAGAATAAAGCAAAGCAGACAGGTGTTTGGGTGTATGAATTCTTTTTGGTGGGATAAGAATATTTCCAACAATAATAAGAAAAGAGTAGGTAAGATTATGGCTGAATCAGTGCTATGCTGTGGATCAGAACTATGAATATTAAACGCAGATCTCAAAAGAAGACTAATAGCTGTGGAAATGGACTATTTGCTTAGGAGTGCCAGAATATGAAGAATCGAAAGATAAACTAATGATGAAGTAAGAGATATAATGAAGGCAAATGATACAGTGATGGAGAGAATTGAAAGAAAATTACGGAAATGGTACGGACATGTGATGAGAATGCTAGGTCATCGGTGGTCAAAGAAGGCTTATGAATGGAAACCACCCGGTAGGCCGGCCGCGGTGGCCGAGGGGACTGAGGCGCTTCAGTCACGGTCTGCACGGCCACTACGGTCGGGGGTTCGAATCCCCCCTCGGGCATGGATATTTGTGCCGTCCTTAGTATTAGTTAGTTCATAAGTAGTTTGTAAGTTTAGGGACTGATGACCCCGTAGTTAAGTCCCATAAGCACTACAAACATTCGAACATTCCACCCGGTAGACGTAAGCGCGGAAGACCACGACGCTCTTGGACAGACCAGATGAAAGGAGTAATGGAACATCGCGGCATCGACAAGAAAGAAGTGCTGGATAAAGAGGTTTGGCGGAGGATAACAAGAATACAAGATGTTGTTATTAATTAATCTTTGTATTGATTAATCCTGTACTAATAGTAATACTTAAAGTTCAGGGTGAAGAAATACAAACTTTGCGTTTTGCTGTTGACTTTTCGAATTCATAATTTTTCTGTTCCACCTAGTATGCAAGATGTATGAGACAGGAAAAATACCTTCAGAGTTCAAGAAAAGTTTAATAATACAAATTACAAAAAATAACAGGCGCAGAAAATTACAGAACCATCAGTCCAATAAGTCAGGATTTAACAAGAATGGAAAAGCTGCTAGAAACCGACCTCGGGGAAGGGCAATTTGAAATAAAGATAAATGTAGGAACACGTGAGGCAATATTATATATTAAAAGAATCTACGAAAACTATAATCAGTCGGCCAGACCAAACTATCCGGCCCATTTCATTCATTTTTGTTTTAAACGAAACATATTCATCCACAGATTTATCAACAAGTAGCATAATTTACTTAACTCTCGCTTTCCTTTTTCTATACTCAAATGTGGTTTCATTCTGTGTATTTCTTCTGGGGATGTCCTTGCTGTAAACTAAAGTCATTCGGTCAGGCCGTTCTATCCTACCGATTTCCTTCATTTTTGCTTCAAACGAAAGGTATTCATTCGCAGATTAGTCATCGAGTACCAGAATTAACTTAAGTCCCTCCGTCCTTTATTTAAACGCGGTATCCTTCTGTCCTTGCACTGAATATTTTAATCGGTTTGTTTTACAATATCTTCGGTTCTAATTCAGGTATGCATTCTTTTTAACTTAACAACACTCATCGGATCAAGCTCTTTCATTTGCGCTTTTAAATACTTGCAGTGATTGATTCTGAAGAAAGCTATGTGTGAGCATTCAACTTCACTTGTTTTCATTCCACTAACGGTGCGAAGTATTCGCACGGCTGCTTTAGTACATTACGATTTTCTTTAGAAGATAGAGTAAGGAAAGGCAAAGGAAGGATAAATTTGGAGAATGTTCAAATGTTTGTAAATCTATGGGACTTAACTACTCGGGTTATCAGTCCCTAGGCTTACAAACTACTGAAACTAACCTGAGGACAAAACACACACACACACACACATTATATATATATATATATATATATATATATATATATATATATATATATATATATATATATTACACGTAGAATGACTCGAATGTCCGACTGTGAGCAACCGCGCTCTCCGCAGCAAGGCGCATTGGAGCGCTCCGCTAATCCATCGCGGCGAAATTTGGAGAAGAAATTTGAAGTTCAGGGCGAAGAAATTTAATCTTTTCGGTTTGATGATGACATTGTAATTCTTTCAGGGATAGAATAGAACCTGGAGAAATAATTGAACGGAATTAACACTGTCTTGAAAGGAAGTTATAAGATGAACATTTACAAGAGGATTATGGAATGTAGTGTAAGGAGGTCAGGCGATGCTGAAGGAATTAGATTAGGTAATGAGATAATTAAAGTAGATGTTATTTGGGTAGCAAAATAACGTCTGACTGCCGCAGTAATAAAGATATAAAATGCAGACTGGTTATGGGAAAAAAGTATTTCTGAAGAAGCGAAGTCTGTTGACGTCGAAAATTAATTTAAATGTTAGGAAGTCCTTTCTGAAAGCATTTGTCTGGAATGTAGCATTGCACGGGAGTGACACGTGGACGATAAGAAGTTCAGACAAAAGGATTATAGAAGCTATTGAAATGTGGTGCTACAGACGAATGCTGATGATTAAATGGATAGATCGTGTAACTAATGAGGAACAAAATTTGGCAGAAAAGGAATTTCTGGCATGCCTCGACATACAGAAGGGATAGATTTCTGGGAAACATTATGAGATATCAAGGGATCGTCAATTTAGCCTTGGAGGGAAGTGTGTGGGATACCAAAAATCGCAGAGGGAGACCGAGAGACGTATACAATAAGCAGATTGTAATGTGTTGCACAGGATAGAGTACGGTGAGAGCCGCATAAAACAAGTCTGCGGACTGAAGACCACAACAACAACGCCGACAAAATCTTATCAGAGCGTGAGCTGCGTCTCTGTAACCTCACTACGACGAGGGACATTGAACCCTTTTTAGGACTTTGAACCCTTCCTTCCTTCCAGAAGATCGCTGCGGATATGCTTTGCTTCGCCGCGATGTCGCAGCGGTAACGGCAGAGACGGGGTTTATTACGATGCCGACGGATATCGATTGGTGGGGCGTTTCATTGTGCGTTTAATCCGACTACTGGATAAAGAGACGCCCGCCCCTGGCGTGGGCGTGGGCGGGCAACCCGGCGCACACAAACAGTTTTTCTGCCTGTATTGCGGGAGGCGGCTCTGCCAGGGGTTTTTAACGGGGCGCAGCGTTTCACAAGCGCCCATCTCGCATTGTCGGGACTCGGCCACACGGATTCCTTTCCCAACAGAGAGACGCTGTTTTGACATTCCCTTTCATCCGCGCCCCTCCATCCTGACCAACGCAGGACGCGGGAAGGTGCAGCTTTGTTTTGATAAATCTGCAAAAAGCATTTGTTTTGTTGGGGTGCAGATTTAGGAGTGGGTACTTGGTGACGTCGAGACTTTCAAAAATTTCCAGTTTCCAGTTTAAACAACACTTCCTTCCATTTGCTGCGGCTTTTGCCTCGATCACGTACTACGGTCTACGTGCAGCTGTCGCTATTTTTACGAATAATACAAACCAGTTTTCTTCTATCGTATCAGAATAGATGTCAGAGATTCTTTTGTAAAGTTTTTCACTAACCTGATGGTTTCTCTGGTTTTGTCTCAGCGCAGATGCATGAGGCTCAGGTCTCCAATCTGTGGATCTGCCGAGTTCCGGGCGCTTGCTGCGGAGTGCGTGGTTGCTCGCTATCGGATGTCCGAGTCGTCCCTCGGGCATGAGTGTGTCTGTTGTCATTAGCAGAAGGTAGTTTAAGTAGCTCGTAATCGCAGGGACTTATAAGACCCGCTCAGTTAGCCGTACGGTCTAACACACCTCTTTCCAAGACAGGGAGGCGTACCGGCCCCGGTTCGAATCCGCCCGGAGGATTAACGAAGGGGTCCGAGTGCCGGCCAGCCTGGATGTGGTTTTAGGCGGTTTTCCACATCCCCCAAGGTGATACTGGGCCGGTAGCCAAGTCCCGCCTCAGTTACACGACTCGCAAACATTTCGTAATACTTCACACTTTGACGCACATATAACACTGGACGCAAACGTTTTGGGTACACATTTCCTCCTGGGGGGCATGGGGTGGCGGCAGGAAGGGCATCCGGCCACCCTGTAAATATTAACACATGCCAAATCCGCGTTTAACACAAAGTCTGCCCTGCATGTGCTGGAAAGGGCCAAAGAGAGACAGACAATAGCAGGGACTGGTAACCCCAGCAATTACGTCCGTTAGATTTACAAATATTTCATCATTTTTTATGTTATCTGATACTAGAATATAGTTTTCAGGGATGCCAGCTACTTTAATTAGTGTTTTACTATTGATATTAGCAGTACATACAATATTATTTTGTACACTACTTCCTGTCGGACAACGTTTCGTTTTACGTCTACCCCTAAGTTAGTATTACATTTTTGACTGTTTTGTCCTGTGATAAGGCAACGTATAACTGTAACTACAAACCGGAGCAGGCAAATAGATTCCAACTGTATGAATTGTTTGACCGTGTGTTATGTTGATCATAATACAAAATGCTGATCTGATTAGAAACTGCCGTCGTTTAGAAGAGAATGGAATTGGATAAACAGATGGTCTAAAATCTATGCGGGGTGACAGTATTAGCTTCTTAATATTCACACTAGTTGCAGCTTCTATTATATTTTTATACATTTTTCTGACTGTCAGCCTTGTTCGAGCCAGTAATACCTCAGTTGCAATCAAATTCCTGAGAAGCATTACAATGTACCTTCTTTCAAAGTCAGCACATGGAGATTTACACGCTCATTTCTATACAGTTCAAACATTCTGTGGGAAACTGCTAAAATTGACTCTCCTCTTCCGTTTTCAATGTATTCACACTCGTGTAAGAGATTGAACAACCTGTAAGCGTATCTGAAACTACCCTATTAATTTCACCTGAGTGTTCATCTTTTGGTGCAATAATTGCTGTCTCGAAAAGGTTCACACTTTCTTAAGAGGATGAAGATAGATATTTTCAGAAAAGACAGGAGGTCTATAAAATTTAGTGATGTGCCTGTGATTCAACTGTGTTCTGAATGGGATTTGAGAAGCCGCGGCGGATTAGCCGCGAGCACTGGGGCTCCGTGCTGCGGTGCGCGCGGCCGTTCTCCAAAAAATGTTTGTTAAGCCTATGGGACTTAAATACGGGGTCATCAGTCCCTAAACTTACAAACTACTTATCAACTACCTTATACTAAAGACGGCACAAATATCCATGCCCGAGGGGGGATTCGAACCCCCGACCGTACTGGCCGTGCAGACCGTGACTGGAGCGCCTCAGTCTCCTCGGCCACCGCGGCCGGCGGCCGTTCTCCGTTGGGGGTTCGAGTCCCCCCTCCGGCATGGGTTTTTGTGTTGTCCTTAGCTTATTTTACCTTAGTTACAGTATTTTGTAAGCTACAGACTGATAACCACGCAGTTGAGTCCGATAGGTTTACAAACATTTGAACATTTTTTGGATTTAAGGAAACATACCATTGACCTATACTGGACCCACGAAAGGTAGGGTTCCACTATTACTGAAATAAATATGATTCATAAAAGCAATGAATAACGTGAGAAAATACACAAAATGTGTTTTATATCATAATCTGTTATTAGATTTGTAGGGATTAATGAAACCAATAACGGCGCGCTGGAAATCGCATCCACTAGCTGTACATATAAATTAATTCGCGTGATTGTTTTCCGCAGTATAAACAAGCAATATCGTAATTCGAAATACCAGTATCATTAACTGGCGTAAACGGTGGTTGAAATTACTATTTTATCTGTTTTTTCTGAATAAATCGTAGTTTTTGCTCCAGGTGTAACGAATATCGAGTTTTGCATGCAGTTACCATACAGAATTTTGGGTGGAAACACTTGCTGGTGAAGCTTATTTTGTCATGTACACGCATCTTAATTTCGAATAACCCGTTTACCTGTTACACCATCCTTTACGCAGATGCAGCATCCACACTAGACTCTCTCACATTTCTTGCAAGTTGAGCAGTAAAACAAGTAAGAAATAGTAAGATATCTGCTAATAGCTTCAAAATTACATTACTTTTTACGCGTCTTTCGACCACCCTTTGGACTTTAATTTAATTTTCACTATTATACAGCATTTTGGTCCTCCACTCGGGGAAGTAGGTCTTTGATACTGAATAAGATCTCACTGCGTTGGTGTGCCAAATCGTCTTGTTGTATGAGGAAGACGTACGAAAATACCGACAACCTTTCAGTGGTTGAGTATGTGGCACTCGAGTGAATTGTAAAATCAAATGTTCAAATGTTTGTAGACTTAACTACGGGATCATCAGTCCCTAAGCTTACAAACTACTTACGAACTAGCTAAGACTAAGGACGGCACAAATATCCATGCCCGAGGGGGGATTCGAAACCCCGACCGTAGTGGGCGTGCAGTCCGTGACTGGAGCGCCTTAGTCCCCTCGGCCACCGCGGCCGGCGAGTGAATTGTAGAAAGTTATTGTAACCGAGCACATGAAATCTTCTTGTTAGGAGAAGCTATAACCAGGGTATTTTTTTTCCAGATTCTCCGTAATGCCTCCGAAATAAGATCTGGTTATCTCGTAACAGTGTCCTAAAATTTTTCCTCTAGTTGTGTGGTCAACCGAGCCACTTTCCCATGTCCGCGGAAATATGAAAACCCATGTAGAAATGTTTCTAGTTCGGGTTACTAAAAGCAGGAGGGTCGTCTTGTGGTTGACACTTTGTAGAGCTTTTGGTTTAATCATATTCACGTTGAAGCCCTTTTAATCCGTGTTTTCTTTATAAATATTTGATTTTTTTCTCTATGAAGAACTGCCTTGAGCAACACGGATTTCAGTTTTGATGTGCGTAGTGTTAGACAACACTAGTCTATAAACACACACGCACACACATACATACACACACACAGTGTCTAATTTTACATTTTCCCGACTTTCAGATGGAAACCGCATTGGGGGTGTGTTCTGTAGGCGAAAGAGAAGTATTTATGTCTTCACAGCTTTCGTCCCTAGTATACTCAGTCACCACGTGCACAAACTTTTCCGTCGTCCCTTCCTACCAGAAAATACCTTCGTGATACATAGTTACCTTTAGTCCCTGTCATCTGCGTGTTTATGGAATACCGCCACACTTGTGCCATCGGTATTGCGATGTCCTGCCAAAATGGACACACTATGTTGTAACTATCGGAAAGTTATCGACTTGTATGCAAGTGATATCTTGGGTTTCCCAGGAAAGTATTATAAGGCCACTACTGTTACTTATCTTTATAAACGGTTTAGGAGCAATGTGAGCAGCTCCCTTTTACTGTTAGCGGACGATGCTGTTATTTATCTCTGGGAATCACCAAATCTAATATGTTCGGTCCTGAGGAAGAAAACAATTAGTTTTGCTTCACCTGTCCCCACCCACACATATTCCTGCTGTAGACATCAGAATGATGTAGTAATACGCTGACCATATATCATCTGCAATCTTACAAAACGGACTTCACAATTTTGATCATTTTGTATTCACTTTTTCTTCTTGGTACCCTTCAAACTATCACCCCCCCGCCTCCCTCCCCGCTCATACATATTACGTCGCATTACTATTTGCCATATTCAAAAGTTGGAATCTCTGCTGATGCTGGTTTTCCATGAAACAGTGAAGCGTCTCTCTCTGTCAGGTTACGTCTCGCTGGAATCTGTATGCCTCTGGAGGCGCCAAAAGGAGTGGGTGTCGCTATCCCACGGCTACGGAGTAACCCAGATTGCGTGCCGAAGGGGAGGGCTGTGAAAGCTGAACCCGGCTGCTCAATATTCATGGAAACACAGGCTGCAGATTGTGCCCCTAACTACCGCTGCTCTCGCCGGCAGCTACTCCCCGGGTGCCCTGTGGTAGGCTTCGCCGGTGAACCCATTAAGGCGTCCTGACCCATTGCGAGGAATCCAGTAATTTACTGGAAATTTTGCGATCTGAGGCTTGCCCGACGTATATCATGACTCCGAGGTTCTTATGAATGCTGCCAGATCCAATCGTCGGATTACACTATGTTTCAGTGATCAACCGTTTCGGCACCATCACCTTGTACAAGGTGAATGAGTCATGACATGATGGGGAAACTGTTGTTCGTCGAATTATCGTGGAACGTCGACGATGGGATTGGACAGTTTTTCCGAGAACCTTGGGAACACTGTATAATTCTCTCTGCTCGGCTTTGAAAATACGAGGCGCGTCTAGAAAGTAAGTTCCGTTTGGTTATATAAAACGAACGGGTACAGATACAGAAAAAATATTGATTGTACAAAAATCTACAGCTGTTAAACTACTTTTCCACATAGCATCCGAAATTTTGTAGGCAATTGTCATAGCATGGCACAAGGTTTTGTGTGCCTTCTTCATAGAATGTTGCCGCATGTGTATGCATCCATGTGGTAATATATCGTTATCATCGTGTAAGTGTTGTCCACCAAGGACAGATTTTAGGTGTAAGAAGAGGACTACTGTCAAAAGATTTTTTCACGATAATGCCTGACCTCACACACTGAATGTGACCAAAAAAATATTACGGAAATTTCAATGGGACCTGTTTGATCATCCTCCATACAGCTCAGACCTCTCTCCTAGCGACTTTCATCTCTTCTTACCCTTAAAATCTGTCCTTGGTTGTCAACACTTCAACGATGATAAAGAGCTGTTACCACATGGTTGAATACACAGGCGGCAACCTTCTGTGAAGGATGCATGCAAAATCTTGTGGCACACTATGACAAGTGCTACAAAATTTTGGCATTTATGTGGAAAAGTAGTTGTAGAATTTTGTGCAATAATAATTTCTGCTGTATCTCTGTACAATTTCATTTGATTACCAAAGAGAACTTACTTTCTGGACGCTTCTCGTAGAATTGTCCCCGAAAGTGAAAACTTTCGAGTTTTCTTTTAACTCTCATCCTGATTGCAGTAAAACTGTCATTAGAGGACATTGCAATAAAAGGTCCAGTAACACTACTCAAAGTGGATATTCAACACTACAGGTGTTTAGACATTTGTCTTTTTCAAGCGCATCTGCGATGTTCTGACGATCATTAACATCTGCCGTTTCTGTTATAATGTTAACGGGCATGCCGCACTGAATACACCAGTTCCCATTAGGTCACCGAAGGTAAGCACTGTCGGGTTCAGCTAGCCCTTGTATGGGTAACGGTCAGAGTCTGCCGAAGGCTATTGGCAAGCAGGGCGCACTCAGCACTTGTGAGGCCAACTGAGGAGCTACTTGACTGAGAAGTAGCAGCTCCGGTCACGAAAACTGACTTATCAGCCAGAAGTGCGGGGCACTGGCCATGTCCCCATCCATACCGCAACCGTTGGCGTCTTCGGGCAGATGATGTCACTGTGGCCAGTCAGTTCTCAGTGGGCCGCTTGAGGCCTGTTGGATGGAGTTTATTTTTTAGTTTCTGTTATAATGAATAATAAATGAAATATTTATGAATTTTTCTTGATATAAGTGTTTCCTGCCAAGTCTCCTGCTGGGTTTCCTGCAATTTGATGGGTAGATATGAAGGTTGATACGAAGGTTGGAAATTAAATAGTGACAACTATTCACAACTGTTAAAAAGGTGTTACATGTTTGAACCTGTTACTGTCATTCAAAGTAGTCACCAGCTTTGCGTAGAACCCATTGCCAGCGATGTACCGTTAGCAGAGCCTGTTCTGTTGGTGTGAATGGAGTGATCTACTGGCTGTCGAATCTCTGGAACAGTTCTGAAGTGAATGCCAGGAATTGGTTCCTTTGTCTTCAAAATCAAGGCAAACTCGTGAGGCCTTCAGCTTGGCGAAATAAGCAGCAACACTTTCTGTGCAACCCATCCATCATTTTGCACTACAATGCCCAGGTGCATACAGCACCAGCTGCTCTACTTCGTCAATGGGACTGGGAAGTATTGTACCATCAACCATACCACCAGACGTAGGTACTTGTGACTTTGATTTGATCCCAAAAATGAAGGAACCACTCGTGGCATTTGCTTCAGATCTGTTCCAAAGAATTGACAGGTATCAGACTGCTCCATTCGTACCATGAACAGAAGAGGCTCTGCTTATTCGTACCATCAACAGAACAGGCTCTGCTTGTGGTATTCTACATCTTCCACATCACTGGAAATGGGGCCTATATAACCCTAGTGACTACTTTGAAGGACAGTAACAGCTGCAAACATGTATCACTTTTGTATTGGTTGTGAATAAAGAGTGCCACAATATAAGTTCGAACCATCATATATAATTTTTGATATTTTACGTAATTTTAACAGTTACAAAAAGGATGTTTTTATACCTATAAAGTTTATACTTTTTAAATTTTTCCCTTGAATACCAACAGTTTTTCTTCAGCTTTTTTTTTTTGTAAATGTTAATGCTTCACATCCGTATAGTGTTACCAGTATAATAGACGATTCATACAAGTTGATTTTAAAGTTCGTACTAAATGATTTCTTTGTTTACGATTTTGATAAAACCGGAAAGGATTTTGTTTGCTGTTGATTAACGATCATTTTTGATCTGATATGAGAATGAAAAATAGAGTGATATTGTAAATTACAAAGCACTTTTTGTTTCTTTTTTGTTTGTTACATGCTCAGCTTCTTTCTTTGGTGGTTGACTAACCAGTGAGCACACAGGACGCTCCGCCAAAGTTGGAATTCTAGTAACAAGAAGAGAAGGCAAAATCATGGGTTCGAGGTAGTGACAGAGGACTATTAAGTCGTATTTCGATTGGAGGTGAGAGCAGCTGTCTAGAAAGTGACAGGCAATGCGTGACGGGTGTGCAGGAAGACTTCCGGCAGTGTTAACGACGCCCTTGCGGCGGCGCTGTTAATTGAGGCGTGGCTCGTTAGGGGGCGCCACGTCTGCGGTCGCAGCTGTCAGCGGCTGCAGCGCGCGGCTGCCTACCTGCCAGGGGCGCCTGCCGCGCCCGGCTGCCTACCTGCCAGGCGCGCTCGCTGCCTCATTACTCCGCTACCGACTGCCGACTGCTTGTCACAGCTGATCCCACAGCCACGTCGTCCACAGTCGCACACGCCGTCTCCAAGACCGAACACCACCGCAGCCAGTAGCTTCTATGAACCTCCTCAAGAAGATTAAGCTGAAGGAGGATTACTTGAACTAAGGACGCTAGGCAGATTAGGGTTTGACGTCTCCTCGACATCGTTGTCATTAGTAACGGAACTCAGGTTCGGATTCTTTCCATAAGGCTGGAGATGGAAATCGGCCATGTCCTTTTGAGGAAACCATTCCGGTATTTGCCTGGAGTGATACAGAGAAATCACAGAAAATCTAAATCTGGATGACCAGACGTGGAGTTGAACCACCGTCCTCCAGAATGCGAGTCCAGTGTGCTACCACTGCGCCACTTCGCTCAAAGTAGGTTGAACTGAAATATTAAATCCCTTTTGTTGACATTGTCAACAGTTGGAGATCGTGATCTATCATAATCGAATATAAACAAAAAGTTAAATCTTCACAACAAGGTCGCCAATTGCTGTTATGTGATACCTACTTTCCGCTCTTAACGAGCTATGTTCAGGTCGTAAAAGTGTTCAAAGTTCGTCACTGTCATCATATTAATAAAATAGAATAAAACATCATCAAGCAAATATAGCCATTAGATCGTAAAATAATTTTCTTACCCATGTCATGCCACATAAAACACCAATAAGAAATAAAAACGTCGCATGCAACAACTCTTCAAAACTTCCTTAAAATCGCAGCACCAGTAGTTTAAATGTTTAAAATGTTGCATGAGGCGGTTTGAAAGGTACGAGATTTTAAGTCGTAAGATAGCTTTGCATCAAGGGCTTATATGCTCTTATCATTTATGGACATGGAAATTGTTTTACGATGTAATCACTGTATTGGTTTAATTATGTGGTATGTTTTATTAATACGACGACAACCACAAATTTGAAGCAATCTTACAATCTGATGATAGCACCAAATTTTACAAACATAATTGTAGGCCGTCAGAGACCAGAACCTTCCTTTTTCAAATTTTTCGGACAAAAAATACGGTAGTAATACCAAAAAAATGTCGTTTGTAATATAATTGTAATTGCAAACGAACCGTTCATGTGATACAAAAATTGAATAGCCTAATTGGTAGAGGGGAAAATTCTCTACAACGTCGCTCTATTATGTTTTCTCATATCTTGCACCGTTGCAAAGATATTTGCAAAAATAACGGCGATTTGACGGTGGCTGTCTGGCTGTAACGTGTTCCCACTTTTTAGGTCGAACCGTTCAAGCGTTCGGCACTAAATTTTACAGATATAATTGTTGGCTACCAGAGACTAGAAGCTCGCTTTCTGAAATATTTCAGACAAGAAATACGTCAGTAATAAAAACAAGCCGCTTGTAATGTAATTTTAATTGAAAGTAAACCGTTCATCTGACGCGAAAATTGAATAAAAGAATTTGTAGAGGAGAAAATTCTCTACAACTTTGTTCCCTTATGTTTTTTTCATATCTCGTATCGTCTGACAGATATTTGCAAAAATAACGGAGTGTTGACACCCTGCATTGAATTATTTTAAGTTACGGTTTGGAATGGACATTGTGTTGAAGAGAGCGTATAAAATGAACATTAACAAGAGCAAAACAAAAATAATGGAATGCGGTCTTAGAAAATCAGGCGATGCTGAAGGAATTAGATTAGCTAACGAAACAGTGAAGGTGGTAGATGAGTTTTGTCACTTGGGTAGTAAAATAACATGCGATGGACGCAGTACAGAGTATATAAAATGCATAATGGCAATGGGAAGAAAAGCATTTTTGAAAAAGATAAATTTGCTGACATCGAATATTAATTTATGTGTAAGGAAGTCTTTTCTGAAGGCATTTGTGTGGAGTGTAGCATTGTATGGGAGTGAAACATGGACGATAAGCAGTGCGGATAGGAAGAGATTAGAGGCTTTTGAAGTGTGGTGCTACAGAAGAATGCTGAAGATTATGTGGGGAGATTGCATAACTAATGAAGAGGTACTGAACAGAATTGGTGAGAAAAGGAATTTTTGGCATACCCTGACTAAAAGAAGGGATCGCTTGGTAGGACACATTCTTAGACATTGAGGGATCGTAAATTTGGCATTGGAGGGAAGTGTGTGGGGTAAAAATCGCAGAGGGAGACCAAGAGACACGTATAGTAAGCAGATTCAAGTGGATGTGGGTTGTCGATCTTATGAGGAGATGAAAAGACTTGCTCAGGATAGAGTAGGGTGGAGAGCCGGCCGCGGTGGCCGAGGGGACTGAGTCGCTTCAGTCACAATCTGCACGGCCACTATGGTCGGGGGCTCGAATCCCCCCTTGGGCATGGATATTTGTGCCGTCCTTAGTGTTAGCTAGTTCGTAAGTAGTTTGTAAGTTTAGGGACTGATGACCCCGTAGTTAAGTCCCTTAAGCTTAACAAACATTTGAACGTAGGGTGGAGACCTGCATCAAACCAGTCTCCGGACTGAAGACCATAACAACAACAAAGGTTTGTGTATGTTCTGGTCTTGTATTGGCATCTGTCAGGCGCTGGTCAGCCTCGCGCCGTCTGTCCAGTTGCGTTGTCCGCTTGACAGTCCTGTTGTGAGGGATGCCGGCTGGCAGGCGTTTGGCCGGCGGCATCAGAGCAAGCCCAATACGGCTCGTCAAAAGAACGAATACGTCCAGTTTCGGGCTCGGGACGGACGTGACGTGAGTGCCATTGGAAGCAGATGCGTCTGGCAGTTTTTGACGTTCGCTAGGCAGCGCCTCGGCCGTCAAGCAGGTAGTGGTAGCAGTAGCAGGGTCTGGTAGCAGCGCGCGGTGACCGCCCACCTGCCGGTCTTCACGTCAGAGCGCCCTGGCGGCCACTCCCGTAATTGGGAGTCCAGTCCCCGCTACCTGCGCTGCTGCCACGTAATTGCCGCCGCGGGACGTGCCCTCCCCCAGCCGTCTGACGGAGTGACGAGTCCCCCCCCCCCCCCACCACCGCGACGTCGGGCGTCGCGCTGAGACGCCGCAGGCTGCGCCGTTATTACATTAGGCCGTCGACTGGCCCTACCGGCTGACGTCACACGCCGCTGTTGGCCCACCTGGCCGGCCAGTTTCCCCTTTACGCCGTTCCGGACCGTCTCTATAATTCACTCCGGGCCGTCCTGCGCCCAGCTTGTCTTACCTCCGCTGCCGACTGTCCCTGCTCTATCGCATTACCGGATTCTGTCGCCGTATTAACTACAGTTACTCCAAAAAGTATTCGTCTAATAGATGATTGTATGTTTAATGGTGTATAAAGAGTGGAAAACAGGCAGACTGAAATAAAGCAGGGAAAAGGACGTCTTTATTGATCAGTGAAAATGAGAATACACTAAAGAAACACAGATTGCTGTTTAAATAAACATGACATTTTAATAAATATAATCACCTTTACTGCTGCTTATTAACTTTATTTAATTGTCCACTACAGCTGTTTCCCTGTATTTGGCATTGTCAGGTGGTTGTCTATTTGTTGACAATATACACACAGCATCTGTACCTCTATATGATTTTAATAGGTACTTTCTTAGAAAGTCGGTATTTAATAATTTTTTAAAATAATTAATTTATTGTTTGACAGCTATTTTGATGCTATGTGTTTACAAAGATGTTCTTTGTAAAAACATAGCATCAAAATAGCTGTCAAATAGTAAAGTCATTCACGAGATGTTGGATTATATTACGAGAGTTTAGGCCACAAATAACGTGAAATACGAAAAACTGGAATGTCGGACGAAGCCTTACATCAATATTGCTTTCGGTTTTCTGTGGACTGGCGCCATGCAGACATATGAAGTAGTATTGGGGATTCCCAGGATAACCACTCCTCTGTCTGATGAACAGAGAATGGATCTGTGTATCGCTATTTTTGATCAAGCCGACTGGGCTGGGGCATTCCTGGTGGGAGCGACATGACTTTCTACTTTATTTTGACGATTTTGCATCGTTGACCCAATGACGGCAAGACAACGTGGTCTTACGAATCCTGATATTCTCTTACTTCAACGTTTCACCGAAGAAAGAAAGTCACGAATCTGGTAGAGAAGCGATTGCAGAGGAGAGCGCATTCCAAGTGATTCATACATATCAAATGAATGGCAAACATAATCTGAAACATCTAACAATGATTTACCTCTTGCACAACGTAAGCGTGTACGACTCTATATAAATATTTGAACCAGTAAGCGCGCAGTAAAATGTAAATCTTCCTTTGTTCTACTCTTTAGGTGTTGTATTGATGGATGTCCTTATTCTGAACAACATGCATGCTGGATGTCAGGTCAGTGACAATAATGAGAAAAACTTTCAGAAATTGTGCAGTTTTATAATGAAAAAAAAAGGGTGGAATTGGTATAGTTGACTAAATGGCAAAGCGTTACAGTGTATAAGCTGGCACCCACCGACGGCCTGTGCATGTCTTTTAGAAAATTTTTGACCTTGCACTGATCATTGCTTACACAGTTTTTAAGTTATGAACAATTAAGGATATTTCATGACGACAATGTATTCTCAGAGCAGCAGTTGAGCTTGGTGCCCCCTACAAACTGTAGAAAGGAGACAAACTACCTTTGCAAGCACTCGGCACCATTGCTGGGCAATACTGAAATAGAAGGCATTGTTCAAATCTGTTTCCTGTAAACAATAACAGAGGAATGAAATGTCAAATGTTTGTTTACAGTCCAACAAGTATGTGTGCCAAACATATCTGAACTGGCACCCCTCACCACCTTAGGCAATACTGTCAACTATTTGATCCTAAATATTTCAAAACAAAGTTATAGGCTGAATTTGATTGTTCTTGTGTTTTTGTTCCTTGACGGCAATAAACTGCAAAATATGTTGCAGTTTAGACTCTTTTACAAATACTAGGCACTTATCTTTAATGTTAATGTCAGAAAAAGTAAAATTACTATTACTAGTCCCATAAGTATGTTCGACTCTGTTACAGTCTTTCTATAAAGATAAACATTGTAAAATCGATTTTTGTTTTTAGTTGTTTGAATGATGTTTGATATGAAACTGTGAAGTTCCATCCGTAAAATGAAAATAACATTTATTACTGAAAATCTACTTTTGAATGTATAATATTCATTTTTTGGAAAGAATTATAATCCCCTACCACCATAACTTAGAGGCCTCTTGAATGTAATATCAACATACAGAAATCCAAAACACCCCGAAATCCCAATAAAACGGTAGTTTCGTGCTGTGGGTGAAAAATGACCCACGTGGTAGTACTAGATGTACGGAAAAGCCCGGTACTTCTAGCGTTAACTTCCAGTTTTATTGCGAGCAGAGCAGCAAAGTCAGGGGTGCTATTACAGAGCTTGCATAACGTGAATGACGTCATTTTTAAAATTACTCACAGCCATTTTGCTGCCCTACGTTGTTCGTGCAAATTTTCTGCCTTTATTTTCATAACAGATTCTCAACGGCTCTGCGAATATTCAGAGAATATTTATAATCTTTCTACAGTTTACAATTTCGCATAATTTTATAATATAATTGCGATGACAACAGTATTTAACGTTTTAATCAGTCAACATTAATCGGCAATAGCAATTGGAAATATTCGACTTTTTAAAAAGAAAATACTGTAATTAAAAATTTAATTACCTGCAACCGACATTCCACCAATAAAATAAATTTCGTTTTGATGTAATTGATAATTGTTTATGATTAATTTTATTTAAAAATTCTTATAACTTTTAAAACAAATGATAAAAATAAAATGTTTCCCACTGGTAGGATCGAACGTCGATCATCCATTTGACAGTCAAGCACGCTACGGCACGAGTTATTTCACCAAACGGAAGCGTAGAACTCAATGACTAGTGTATGCTAGTGTATGCCATACATACGAGTCACGCATCAACTTTAGAGCCCCTTTTTCTCGGAAATTTGTGGATAGTGCACTTTAAAACTTCTGTTAATGGACAGCCTTGATGTATACTAGTAACAAGCGAAGTCTCATCCCAAACAATTTCCGATACCTAAATGTCTCCTTGTGAGAAGCAAACTCCAAGAATGAACACCAGTAGACATGCGACATACAGGATTGGCAGCAGACCTAGTGCTAATGAGCTGGAAAAGGAAAAAAGTCGCCGCTTCAATCTTTTTATTTTTTTTCCAGCGTTTATAAATTCCAACAGGTGAACACTGAATTGATCACGTTAGCGGTAGTCTGTTGGTATGAACTTCTGACCGAATGCAATTTTGACTGGGAATTTCAAGTGTATGTTTGTGATTAGAATTCAACGAGAAATTTCGAGGGGCCGAGAGCGCAGCTTATTTCGGCCGGCTGGAACTTTGAATGAAAAGCGCTCTTACGTCATCAGCATTTTCTAGTGTGTCTTCTATTTGGGGAGGACCAGTTTTTTCCGTAACTTTCTCGCGGCCATTGCTGGACGCATTGCTCCCTGCAATAAAATACCATCCATTACGAATACGTCCGTTTCTCGTCCACCGAACTGTACTAGACGGGGGGGTGGTCAGAAACTAACGGTGCAAGTCCGCTCTTCCTGCACTGTCATCGCTTATACAGGCGTGAGTTTCCTACTTTTTCTTAAGTTCTGTTTGCTTGCGGGCACCCCATTACCCCTCTCTCTACACGCGAGGGAAAGGGAGATGGATATTTGTGCACTCTAAATTATTGCGTATGTTGTTATACATGTGAAAGTGTGCCAAAGTTCTTTTAGATGCTGTTTTGTGAACTGAATACCAGCCCAGTATTTTCCCAATGGGATGTGTAAAACGTCCTGAAACTTACAGACGGACTCGGTGTCACACCGACACGCCCATCAGATTTTCATTTCCTATCGATACAATTGCGTATATATAATGAGAAATGAAACTTCCTGGCAGATTAAAATTGTGTGCCGGAACCGGGACTCGAACCTGGGACCTATGCCTTTCGCGGGCAAGCGCTCTACCGACTGAGCTATCCCGACACAACTCACGATGCCGCCACACAACTTCCGCCAGTACCTCGCTTCCTACTTTCCAAACTTCACCAGAAGCTCTCCTGCGAAACTTGCTAGACTAGCACTCCTGGAAGAAAGGATATGGTGGAGACATGGCTTAGCTGCAGCCTAATGGAAGTTTCCAGAATGATACTTTCACTCTGCAGCGGAGGTGCGCTGATATGAAACTTCCTGGCAGATTAAAATTTTTGTGCCGGAACCGGGACTCGAAACTGGGACCTTCGCCTTTCGCGGGCAAGCGCTCTACCGACTGAGCAATCCCGACACGACTCACGATGCCGCCTCACAACTTTACTTCCGCCAGTACCTCGCCTCCTACTTTCCAAACTTTACAGAAGCTCTCCTACGAAACATGCAAGACTAGCACTCCTGGAAGAAAGGATATGGTGGAGACATGGCTTATCCATTTTCTTTTATTTTTTTCTTACTTTTCCGTTTTGATTTTGGTAGATTGTTCTTTTAAGACTCTTGCGAGAAACCCAGTGCTAGCTAGCATTTATTACTTCCTTCGACATCTTGACTCGAATGGTGGCTACTTTATACAGTCCTATGTATGACACGGGGCGACGAACACCTGCGAGCGACCAAAAACGCCAGCGTCTAAAGTAGCCCACCCTCCAACTTCAGACGCTCGCGTTTCGAAGCAGTGACTTTGTTCGCTGTACTTGTTTACACGGAGCGAATTTAGCAGCTACGTCCAAATTTGCCAGCGACTAGCGACCAAATACCCTCCGTGTAATATACCTTTAACACTATGTGTGGCCAACGTTTGTCGTCGAAATTGTAAGTGACGTAAGTGGCATGTTGAAAGGCAAGACATCAGTTTGAAACAACATTTGTTGAAGTGGAAAGAAGTTGTGGAGATAAGGAGGTGGGCGCATGAGCAGATGGCTGCAGTGAAAGGTCGCGGCAGTGCAGATGTAAGCAAGGTGGCACCACTGTGTGCGTAGCCCACCGTGCCAGCGCTATCTTGCGCCATCTTGCGCCGTCGCATTGCTGTTTTCCGGGCCCGCCCGCACTACAGACGCTTTCAGCGAAATTGAATCATCCCGCGGCGCGGGCACAAAGCGCCTCGTATCTGTTTCTTCCGCAGCCTCGTCTGCTGAAACGTGTTTCCTCGCCTGGCCGCGCTGCTCGCATAATCCGTCTCGCGCCAACTACAGGCTACCTCGCACCGACGAAACTACACTTCCGACGTAACCAGAACAGCGGCTGCCCTGTGCGCCTAGTTACACAGACGAATCTGTTTGCAATGTAATTGTGCTTCAACGCTATTCGTGTATTATTAATGTGGTGTGTGTTCTTTCGGTCACTGGATGTCATTAACGGCCGTAAATTTATGAATTAGAAAATATTCTATTTTGCATAGGAAACATTTATAACAAGAAGAAGGAATGAAGTTTAGAGATTAACGTCCCCTCGACAGCGTGGTCATTAGAGACGGAGCTTACTGGAGCTTACATTCGGATTGTTTGGGTAAGGATGTGGAAGGAAATCGGCCGTGCCCTGTCAAAGGAACCATCTAGAAATTTGCCTGGAGTTATTTAGGAAAATCTACATCTACATGGGATACTCTGTAAATCAAGCCGCGGTGGAGTAGCCGAGCGGTCTAAAGCGTCTCGCTGCGGAGCGCGCGGTTGCTCGCCGTGGAGGTTCGAGTCCTTCCAGGGGCATGGGTGTGTGTGTTGTCCTTAGGTTAGTTTACCTAGGCTTAAGTAGTTTCTAAGCTACGGACTGATGACCACGCAGTTTGGTCCGATACAATTACAAGCATTTGAACATTTCTCGTATTTTATTCTGATAATCTTTTCTACCTATGTAAATGGCAGTCAGTAATATATTTTCGCATTCGGAGGCGAATGTTAGCGATTGGAGTTTCGTAAGTAGCCCTCGCCGCAGCGATAAGCGCCGTTGTTGTAATGATTCCCATCCCAGATCCTGTATCATTTCCGTGACGCTGTTTCCCCTGTATCGTGACTATACAAAACGAGCTGCCCTTCTTTGGACTCTTTCGGTGTCCTCCGTCAAACCCACCTGATAAGGATCCCACACTGGGCAGCAATACTCCAAAAAAGGACGGACAAGCGTAGTTATGCAGTTTCTTTACTAGTTGTGTTGCATGTTTTAAGGGTTCTGCCAATAAAATGCAGTCTCTGGTTCGCCTTTCCCATGACATGATCTACGTGTTCTTTTCATTTAAGTCTGAAGTAATAGTAATTACTAGGTATCTGGAGTGATATTCTTTTATCTTTGACTTGTATCATGTATCAGTTTGCTATTGTCACTCACAGTAATAATTATGTTTTATTATAATGACATAGTGCACCTATGCACTGTAAATTATGTTATGTAGCAACTGATTGACATTACAAGGTATGTCTCGTCTCTTAAGTATGACCGATCTTGCTCTTATGAATTTAATTGATGTATCTTCTCGTTTTATTGTAATGACATGTACGTTTTAAATTTTCGTCATTCCGTTTTTAACAGATTATGGCCTTGTAAAATGATTTTATTGGACCAGATGATGCCGACATAGTTCAGTGAAACCGGTCGTCATATATAAAAATTGATGATCAGTGATCTTGGATTTTTTATACCTTTCTACAATATCATAATTGGATCGCCTCCTAGAACGTAAACAAACTCAATCAGCTCCGAGTTCTGATGTGTGAGCATTTCCGCACTCAGCTCGCTGGCCGGTGCCGCCACCTTGCACAGCCGCTTCACGTTTTGACATGGATGTACATCTACATCTACATAGATACTCTGCAAATCACATTAAAGTGCCTGGCAGAGGGTTCATTAACCACTTTCATAACTTTTCTCTACCGTTCCATTCTCTAATAGCGCGCGGGAAGAAAGAACACCTAAATCGTTCCGTTTTCGATCTGATTTCTCTTATTTTATTTGGATGGTCATGTCTCCCTAAGTAGGTGGGTGCTAGCAAAATATTTTAACATTGAGAAGTAAAAGTCGGTGATTGAAACTTCTCAAACAGATCAGGTCGCAATGAATAACGTCTTTCTTTTAATGATATCCACCCCAATTCGTGCAACATTTCCGTGACGCTTTCCCGCCCGTAACGTGATAAAACGAGCTGCCCCTCTCTGAACTTTCTCAATGTCTTCCCTCGGTCCCACCTGGTGAGGGTCCCACAAGGGGCAACAGTACTCCAGGAGAGGACGCACAAGTGTAATGTACGCAGTCTCTTTGTTGGAGCTGGTGCATCTTCGAAGCGTTCTGCCAATGAAACGTAACCTTTGGTTCGCCTTCCCCACAATATTTTATATGTTTTCTCTCCAGTCAAAGTTGTTCGTAATTGTAACTCCTAGGTATTTGTTAGAATTTACGACTTTAAGGTTTGACTGATTTATCGCGTAATTGAAGTCCAGCGGATTTCTTTTAGTGGTCATGTGTATTACTTCACACTTTTCTTTGTTTAGTGTCAATTGCCAATTTTCGCACCATGTAGAAATTTTGTCTAAACCGCTTTGCAGTTGCTTTTGATCCTCTGTTGACTTCACTAACCGATAAACGACAGCATCATCCGCGAACAGTCTAAGGGAGCTATTCAGATTGTCTCCTAAATCATTTATAAACACGAGGAAGAGTAGGGGAGCTATAACGCTTCCCTGTCGAACGCCAAATATCACTTCTGTTTTACTCGATGATTTACCGTTAATTACAACGAACTGTGTCCTTTCTGATAGGAAATCGTGAATCCAATCGCACAATTGGGGAGATATTCCATAAGCACGCAATTTCCTTAGAAGCCGCTTGTGGGGCTTAGAGACGGAGCTAACGCTCGGAGTGTTTGGGTATGGATGTGGAAGGAAATCGGCCTTGCCCTGTTAAAGGAACCATCCCGGAATTTGCCTGGAGTGACTTAAGGAAATAACGGAAAACTTAAATCTGGCTGGCCGGTGGCGAATTTGAACCCTCATCCTTCCGAATGCGAGTCCTCGGTAAAACAAGAGGAAAATACCGTCTGCCTAAGATGTCATACGGTGCATGGCGGAGAATATCTTGCAATAAAGTTAGATAGCACTAGACTGATAATCATGACTGTTAACGACATATACAGGATGAAGAGAAATTCGCGCACTCGGGCTTCGCATCGCGATCCCTCACGTGTCAGCAGTAAAGAAAAAAAAAAAAAAAAAAAAAAAAAAAGTTTGTCACAAAATTGTGTCTTGCGCATATTTCCGGCAGTAAATTATGTTTTGTTATAATGACATAGTGCACCTATGCACTGTAAATTATGTTATGTAGCAACTGATTGACATTACAAGGTATGTCTCGTCTCTTAAGTATGACCGATCTTGCTCTTATGAATTTAATTGATGTATCTTCTCGTTTTATTATAATGACATGTATGTTTTAAATTTTCGTCATTCCGTTTTTAACAGATTATGGCCTAGTAAAATGATTTTATTGGACCAGATGATGCTGACACGGTTCAGCGAAACCTGTCGTCATAAATGAAAATTGATGATCAGCGATCTTGGCTTTTTTACACCTTTCTACAATATCATAATTGGATCGCCTCCTAGAACGTAAACAAACTCAATCAGCTCCGAGTTCTGATGTGTGAGCATTTCCGCACTCAGCTCGCTGGCCGTTGCCGCCACCTTGCACAGCCGCAGTCACATTTTGACATGGACCTAATTCGCACCTGGCTCCGCTTGCCGTAATACATTCGTCGTTCACGAATTCATGCCCGGATATGGTGACTACGCTTGAACACGCATCGCCCCTTCAGGCAGACGGTGTGCCGGCTCGGCTGACCGCACGTGGAAGCGACGCTGTGCCCCTGGGGTCCGCGGCTTGGCTTGCAGCGCACAAAACAGCGCTGCTAATTAGCGTAATCCCCGGCAAATTGATATCCGCGTCTGCATTCAGCAGCCCGCTGTCTGTGCTGACGCCATAATTAGCTCCCTGCTGACGGGCTGCGGCCCTCAGGCACAGTTGTCCTGGCCGGCGCTTCATCGCCGCCACCAGCTAACGAGAGGGCATCCACCTCTGTGCCTAACAGCGCCATTTATTTCTCTTCAGACATTTTCTGAAACAGTATTGATGTGAAAGCGTCTGATGGCTCTTTACAGTGGCAGTCAACCCAATTCCTTCCGAGAGAAAAAAAAAGCTCTCAATTACCTATTTTGTTGTGTTACATAAACTAACACACACTGTATTGATACAAATGTATTCCTTTGAGACACGATTCATGTCGCCAGTGAAGTAGAATGGCAAGTTCACGTTTACTTTATAATTATTCAAAGACTGTCATACCTGTGCATAGTTGTGACGAATAACGGAGTCCTTCTCGCTGCTTTTGGGGTAAAGCGCTCGACTGGAAACCGAAGGGTCGCGGGTTCGAAACCCGGTCGGGCCTCGGTTTTTTTAGGTCTGTGTTTTAACCCATCCTTTATCTCTCAACGATGTCAGGATTCGCCAGAAAAAAGACCGTTAACGCTGTTGAAGAACTGCAGCGTATAGTTGTACATGCTTGTAAGAATTTCGAAATTATCCAGGTGTTATCGAAAGAAGTCGAAATTCATGGCGCACACGAGCACTGTATTGCATCCAGATGCAAGGAAGACATTTCAAAGACCTCAAATGTTCAAATGTTTGTAAATATATGGGACATAAATACTCTGGTCATCAGTCCCTCGGCTTACAAACTATTTAAACAAACTTGTGCTTAGGACAACAAATACATCCATGCCCGAGGGAGGACTCGAACCTCCGACGGCGAGCAGCCGCTCGAAGACCTTCTTTAACGGGTAACCCATACGTGAAATGTGAACAAAATGCGATATAAAACCTAATATTAAAGTCTACAATTCATATTAATGTGTACTAACTAGGACGATGTTTACAATGACGTCAGTGGTGGCTTGGCACCATACATTCGTAATTATCTCACAAACGGCTCGTTTGCAGACCCATGTTTGCTGAGACATTTTTGCTTCTATTATCGTGTACTTCCAACCGTGTTAGTTTGCGCCATTATTTTTGATACACCCTGCATATATGTAGGTTCAGAGTCATTCTATTCCTTCTCGTATTTCGTTAAAAAATTACAGCATTGTCATGGGAGCAGATTACCTTGATTAGACTTCTGTTTCGGAAACTAACATTGCCACAACGTGTTGTGCACGTCATACGTCAAAGTAAGACTTTATAAGTAGACAAAAATAGTTTTATTAAGAGCAGTCCATGTCGCGCATTAAACAGACTTTCCGGCTGCAAATTGTCACCGAATTGCATAAAAAGAAAGTTCGAAACTTTTCGTGCTGCACTTTATAACTAGAGTTATTATTAGTTCATTAGTAGAGAGTGCGACAAAAACGATCAAATCCAGTCCGCTCAGCAGTGTACCTGATGATCTCTTTTCGACTGTACCCGTCTCTCAAATTTATCATTTCCCTTTCATCTCGCGCACGGTGGTTAGCATAACGCGTTATTGCCCCTAATGCACGACCGAGAGTTCTGTTATAACGGTCCCGTTTATTGGTCACGGTATTTCATATCCGCCAGAATTGCTCCCCGCCGCATTCCACGGAAAATTCCTGGAATTTCATGCGAAGTTCATTTCAAACGCTTGATATAGCTCAGTTGATCAACTCATGCTTTCATATTCCATTCAAATACTGACGGTATGGTGTCTTTACTCGTTCTGTTACTGCGTTACGAACGGTACAGTTCTGGAATGCAAGAATGCATGTGATGATACATCGCGATATATCACTATAAATCAACGTTCTCTCTCTCTCTCTCTCTCTCTCACACACACACACACACACACACACACACACACACACTTCTCTCTTTAACAACTGCATGTTTAATTCAAATGTTCAAATGTTTGTAAAGCTTACGGGACTTAACTACGGGGTCATCAGTCCCTAAACTTACAAACTACTTATCAACTACCTTATACTAAGGACGGCACAAATATCCATGCCCGAGGGGGGATTCGAACCCTCGACCGTAGTGACCGTGCAGACAGTGACTGACGCGCCTCAGTCCTCTCGGCCACCGCGGCCGGCCATGTTTAGTTAATGTGATGTTTGGCAACGGTCCGTTCAACATGATGAAGACAGAAGTTCTCCGTATTTTTTTTTTTTAATGGAGTTACTGCGACTGTGATTTATGAAGGCACTTCACGAGGATACTCCCGCCGGTGCCTCGAGTCCTCCTTTGGCATAAGTGTGTGTGTGTGTGTGTGTGTGTGTGTGTGTGTATGTGTGTGTGTGTGTGAGTGTTGTCATTACCAGACTACAGTTTAAGTAGTATATGAGCGTAGGGACTGATGACGATAGTAGTTCGACCCCATAGATTTACAAACATTTCAATATTTTAGAAGACACGTGTGATGCTATTAAGGGAAATAATAATTTATTTACATAAGTTGAATATAAAGACGTTAAGATAATAAGGCAGTATTATAAATCTATATCAATGATAACGGTATAAATACTATCGTCCTTTACTCTTGTCACCAAAAAAGTCATAGAGCCCTTGGTCTATATACTCCAGATGTTTATACAGTATTGTAAAAGAAGCGAAATTTGCTGACATCCAATATTGATTTAAATGTTAGGAAGTCCTTTCCGAAAGCATTTATGTGGAGTATAGCATCACATGGGAGTGAAACGTGGACGATAAGGAGTTCGGATAAAAATATGATAGAAGCTTTTGAAATGTGGTGATACAGACGAATGATGAAAATTAGATGGGTAGATCACGTAACTAATGAGGAGGTGCTTTACCGAATCGGGCAGAAAAGGAGTTTCTGGCACATACTGACTAAGAGAAGGTATAGATTGGTTGGACACATTCTGAGACATCAAGGAATTGGAGGAAGCGTGTGGGGTAAAAATCGTAGCGGGAGACCGAGGGACGAATACAGTAAGCAGAGTCAAAAAGATGTAAGTTGCCGAACGTATTCTCAGATGAAGACACTTGCACAGGACAGGGTAGCGTGGAGAGCTGCAGCAAACCAGTCTGCGGACTGAAGACTACTACAACAACATCATAATTAATAGCGTGCAGTTGCGTTTCATTGGAGACGGTGTGAGGATACAGGGATTTAACTTAGTAACCTTTTTGGTACGTTTTGGTCGAACGACAGTTATCGTTGGCGTGCAGCGATAGCTGCTGGGCGACAATGCTTACGTTTGAATGTTTTTGTTTGTTGGGCGGTGTACGGCAGTCTCCCGCTGACCGCAGGACGAAAAAAAATGTTCAAATGTTTGTAAAGCTTATGGGACTTAACTACGGGGTCATCAGTCCCTAAACTTAAAAACTACTTACGAACTACCTTATACTAAGGACGGCTCAAATATCCATGCCCGAGGGGGGATTAGAACTCCCGACCGTAGTGGCCGTGCAGACCGTGACTGGAGCGCCTCAGTCCCTTCAGCCACCGCAGAGCGATGCAGTAGCATGTTGACAGTGCGTCCGTAACCCGCGTTTAGCTGTGACTAAAGTTTTGCCATCAGCCGTCTCGCATATGAATTTCGGTTGCAGTTGCGTATTGAAATGTTTCAGTGTGGACTTGTAGACATTTATCGTGGTGGCACGCGGTTATTTAATCAGTGTATTTGAAGAAAGTTATTAACATTTGTCGTTCCGTAATAAAGGAAGTTAACAAAGTTTGTTATGGATCAACCCAGTAATTGTCCGCATCCCATACCGCCATACAATTGTAACAATGATTAAGGATTAATTAAACAGCAAATAGAATATAACGGCACCTTCGCCCATCAAGGATTAGGTGGACACATTGGGACGTTACAACGGAAAGGTTACTGCCTCGTGACAGAACAGACAGAGCAATATGGAAGTTGTTGTACTCTGATTCATGGTACGTATCTGGCAGTGTGCGATTTCTCATCCTGTGCCTGGTTAGGTGGACGTAGCTGTGACGTTACAACGGAAAGGTTGCTGCCTCGTGACAGAACAGACAGAGCAATACGGAAGTTGTTGTTCTCTGATTCATGGTACGTATCTGGCAGTGTGCGATTCCTCATCTTGTGCCTGGTTAGCTGGACGCAGCTGTGACGTTACAACGGAAAGGTTACTGCCTCGTGACAGAACAGACAGAGCAATACAGAAGTTGTTGTTCTCCGATTCATGGTACGTATCTGGCAGTGCGCGATTCCTCATCCTATGCCTGATTAAGTGGACGCAGCTGTGACGTTACAACGGACAGGTTACTGCCTCGTGACAGAACAGACAGAGCAATACGGAAGTTGTTGTTTTCTGATTCATTGTACGTATCTGGCAGTGCGCGTTTCCTCATCCTGTGCCTGGTTAGGTGGACGCAGCTGTGACGTTACAACGGGAAGGTTACTGCCTCGTGACAGAACAGACAGAGCAATAAAGAAGTTGTTGTTCTCCGATTCACGGTACGTATCTGGCAGTGCGCGATTCCTCATCCTATGCCTGATTAGGTGGACGCAGCTGTGACGTTACAACGGACAGGTTACTGCCTCGTGACAGAACAGACAGAGCAATACGGATGTAGTTGTTCTCTGATTCACGGTACGTATCTGGCAGTGCGCGATTCCCCATCCTGTGCCTGGTTAGGTGGACGCAGCTGTGACGTTACAACGGGAAGGTTACTGCCTCGTGACAGAACAGACAGAGCAATACGGATGTAGTTGTTCTCTGATTCACGGTACGTATCTGGCAGTGCGCGATTCCCCATCCTGTGCCTGGTTAGGTGGACGCAGCTGTGACGTTACAACGGGAAGGTTACTGCCTCGTGACAAAACAGACAGAGCAATACGGAAGTTGTTGTTCTCTGGTTCATGGTTCATATCTGGCAGTCCACGATTCCTCGTCCTGTGCCTGGTTAGGTGGACGCAGCTGTGGCGTTACAACGGAAAGGCGCCTCTTGACAGAATAGACAGAGCAATATGGAAGTTGTTGTTCTCCGATTCATGGTACGTATGTCAGTGTGCGATTTCTCATCCTGTGCCTGGTTAGGTGGACGCAGCTGTGACGTTACAACAGGAAGGTTACTGTCTCGTGACAGAACAGACAGAGCAATACGGATGTAGTTGTTCTCTGATTCACGGTACGTATCTGGCAGTGCGCGATTCCCCATCCTGTGCCTGGTTAGGTGGACGCAGCTGTGACGTTACAACGGGAAGGTTACTGCCTCGTGACAGAACAGACAGAGCAATACGGATCTGGTTGTTCTCTGATTCACGGTACGTATCTGGCAGTGCGCGATTCCCCATCCTGTGCCTGGTTAGATGGACGCAGCTGTGACGTTACAACGGGAAGGTTACTGCCTCGTGACAAAACAGACAGAGCAATACGGAAGTTGTTGTTCTCTGGTTCATGGTTCATATCTGGCAGTCCACGATTCCTCGTCCTGTGCCTGGTTAGGTGGACGCAGCTGTGGCGTTACAACGGAAAGGCGCCTCTTGACAGAATAGACAGAGCAATATGGAAGTTGTTGTTCTCCGATTCATGGTACGTATGTCAGTGTGCGATTTCTCATCCTGTGCCTGGTTAGGTGGACGCAGCTGTGACGTTACAACAGAAAGGTTACTGCCTCGTGACAGAACAGACAGAGCAATACGGAAGTTGTTCTCTGATTCATGGTACGTATCTGACAGTACGCAGTCCTGTGGCTGGTACCGGGAACTGGCGGCGGCGCGGGACACGCTACGTGTATCGGGAGGCGCGCAGCCGCGTAAGTGGCGCCCTAAAAGGAAAGTAAATAACTTCCTGGGAATCGGCTATCGGGAGCACGAGCAACAGGCGGCGGAAGAAGGGTGCCGGTGGTCGGGCCGCAGCTGCGGAGGACCGCGACCATCAATCAACACAGAGCCCTGCCCTCACTGCGAGGCCGTGTCTCGCTCACCAGCCCACGACTGCCGGCGTGCGCCGTTAATCATGTGCCGGCGATAGCAGCGCAGTTTCCATTAGCGCTCGCTGCTGCCGACACCGGCTGCCTTATCACTTTACTCTCGTGATAACCGCTGTTTTTCAGAGTGGACTTTGACGCGTGGTTGTTTTACCCAGATAAATCTGGCCTCGATTTGCAATGTTGGTGCTACGTTGGATGAAAGGAAACTACTTCCTGTTGTTGAGCCTGCAGTGTGATATATGTCGTTGAAAGACATTGCAATGAAAGTTCCAGATCACTGCTTACACTTTATTATATAACGCTACAGCTGTTTCAGATTTTTGCCATTATCAAATGTTCGGCCGAGGGGACTGAGGCCCTTCAGCCATGGTCTGCACGGCCACTACGGTCGGGGGTTCGAATCCCCCCTCGGGCATGGATATTTGTGCCGTCCTTAGTAGTAGCTAGTTCATAAGTAGTTTGTAAGTTTAGGGACTGATGACCCCATAGTTAAGTCCCATAAGCTTAACAAACAGCCGGCCGCGGTGGCCGAGGTGACTGAGGCGCTCCAGTCACGGTCAGCACGGCCACTACGCTCGGGGATTCGAATCCCCCCTCGGGCATGGATATTTGTGACGTCCTAGTTCGTAAGTAGTTCATAAGTAGTTGTAAATTTAGGGACTGATGACCCCATAGTTAAGTCCCATAAGCTTGACCAACATTTGAACATTTTGAACTTAACAAACAATTTTTATCAAATGTTCGAATGTTTGTAAAGCTTATTGGACTAAATTGCGGGGTCATCAGACCCTGAACTTACACTACTTATGAACCAACTACATTACAAACATCTATGCCCGAGGGCGTATTCGAACCCCCGACAGGGAACGTCCTGGCGCATCGGAGCATAGCGCCTCAATGCGCTCTGTCGCTTCGCCGCGGCGCGTATATAAGAATTACAAAAATGTTCAAATGTTTGTAGAGCGTATGGGACTTAACTATGGGGTCATCAGTCCCTAAACTTGCAAACTACTTATGAACTACCTAAAACTAAGGACGGCACAAATATCCATGCCCGAGGGGGATTCGAACCCCCGACCGTAATGGCCGTGCAGACCATGACTGAAGCGCCTCAGTCCCCTCGGCCACCGCGGCCGGCTAAGAATTACAATAATCAATTTTCATTCAATTACAAGTCAAATACTACGAAAATATAAATAAAAACCTTTTTTATAATTTTTTTCTTATAATTTACGTCTACGATGTTCCGACGTTAGTTACTAAAATCTGGCGTGACTGTTGTAAAAACTGCCGTGAATTAATCACGTATTGCCGTGCGTGAGTAGCCGAGCGATCTGGAGCGCCACGTTGCGGATCGCGCGGCCTCCCGCATCGGAGGTTCGAATCCTCTCTCGGGCATGGATGTCTGCGTTGTCCTTTAGTTAGTTTAAATTAGTTTCAGTAGATTGTATGACTTGGGACTGATGACCAATGTAGTTTGGTACCTTAGAATTACAGACATTTGAACATTTTAATCACATATTTCCCAGTTTACGTTTTTAGCTGTCTGGTTTTCTGCAGCTTGTTACGCTATGATGTTAAATTAGAGAAAACTTTTTATATTTTGTGGAATTAGCAACACTTGTACCGAGTATGTTTTACATACATATGGTAATCGACTATGTTGTCAGAGACTTTTAACGTTTACATTGGTCAGAGAGGATTATTTAGTTTTTAGTTATCTCTGGTCATTTAGCATGTCTTTGCTTCTCAGTATTTTTCAACGATAAAGGCTATAACCGTTACTAGAGAATTTTTATATTTGAAATCGGTGTGTTCATTATTTCATTCGGATATTTTTAGTGTGAATATATATTTCAAATTCGTCCAAAATATTCATTTCTATTTTCTTTGGTATTTTATGTAATATCGTAATAGCATTTTCGATGTTAAGTGCTCTGTGGTTTTCGATTCTGAGATGTAAATAGAAACATAACTGTTTGTTTTAACTTATTCTTTCATGTTCACTAAATCTTGTAAGGAAATTACGTCCTGTGTGACCAGTGTTACAGTTGTCTCATATTATTTTATAAATACCTGGTAATAGGGGTTCCTCACCTCTTTGCATAAAAATGGAATAGAGATATTTAAAAAAAGTCAGTTATTTCTATTACTCGGCAGAAAGTAAGAATTAGGATTGGAAATGAAATGTCTAAACGAAGCAGCATTGGAAAGGTGTATTAGACAAGGTTGTTGCCTCTCCCCTTTGTTGTTTCATAGTATTTGGAACAGATTATTGCTAAATGTATAGACAGAAAAAGAGGAGTACGTGTTGTCTGGGAAGAGAATAGAATGCTTAATATTTGCTTATGACATGGTGCTAGTAGCAATACGCAAGAAAACTACAAATAATATGCTAAAATATCTGAATGATACTTGTGTTGAATATAGGATGACGATCAACACCGCGAAAAGGAAGAGTATGGTGATCGGCTAAAGGAGGAAAGTGGCAAATATTAAGATCGATCAAATGGCCATAAGTCGAATCATAACATTTAAATTATCTTGGGACTACGATCATTGACGATCTGAGATGACTTCAGGAAGTTCATACTCGCATTGCTATACCGAAGGAGGCATTCGAGAGAAGTTTATTATGTGGCAAACTGGATAAAGACCAGAGGTAAAGGCTTGACAGGTGTTTTGTTTTGAGTGTGGCACGCAGAAACATGGAAACTGAGACGAGAGGATGAAAAAAGGCTAGAAGCATTTGAATTGTGGATGTGGAGGAAAATGGCGTGGGTTAGCTGGATGGAAAGAAGGAGTGTTGGAAAGTGGTTGGTGTGAGGAGAAGGCTGCTGCAGGTTATGAGAGAAAGGAAGAGGAACTGTTTGGTGCACCTGTGGCCCAGAAAGGGGTGAATTATGCTGCCACAAAAGTCTTTGGTCACTTATCAAGTAGCATATCAAACTCTGACAGATAGCCAACTAATATTTAAAAAGAAATTATGGCAACTCCTTCTACAATGTAGCTGAATTTTTAGATAAAACTTTAAAAACATTTAAAAAATTACAAATAAATAAACAACAAAAAATGTAATAAAAAATCCTTAAAATATTGATTGTCAATTGTAGACAACATTTACGAGACTGACACGTTTCACATCATTACGAAATGTCGTATATATGATCTATGGGACGAGTATTAATCTAATCTAATCTAATCTTACCTGTTGAGACGAAATTGGTTGGTGGGTCGTCTCCGTTCATGTCTGGAGAAGAGAACATAGTGGCCATTCTAATCTTGGCGATGTCGTATCAAAAAGGATCGCATTCAAAAGTGCACAATGGTGCGAGAATTGTCGTCCATTAATGGGGAATCTCTCACGTAAATTCTGCCGATATGGTTCCACTATACGTCGCAGGATGTCATCGCTATACCATACATTTGTTATATTGTCTTCTACCAGCACTGGCGTAGGGTGGCCCCTCATAATGGCTCCCCAAATAAATAGCATTTTTCATAGTGCCGCTTACCTCATTGCAAGAATAAACCTGTATCTAACACTCTAGTATAGAGTACTTTCGTAGCGATGTGTTTATGGTTTTGGAGAGCACAGAAAAAACTAGAACGCGGTTGATATTTTTTTCCCGCAACTGCCTATGTAGGTCAGAGTCCGAACGTGCCCGTCATTTTGTTTGTACGTTTTAGATGATTTTGTGCTGCTATACTAATTTACTTGCTTTGTATGTCGGTATGACATTCCCATTACCTCTGTCTGGTCCGCAAACAGAGTAAAATCGTAATTAATGTAGCTTGTTAGCACACTTTTCAGACAGGTGAATTATTACCAACATAATTACGATGAGCGAGGTCAGGCCCATTCGTACAATGTGCCGTGGCGTATAAAAGAAGGGAAAAATTAAACCTGGCGCAGTTGGCAGCACTTGTGTAACGGACCGTAGCAGCGCTCAACTACACTACACACAACGCTGTTATTATTTTGGTTTACGAGTAATTTCAGACACTAAATACCAACGGATACAGAGCTCTTGTTCAGTTACACGTCTCTTGTTACTTTTGACCACAGAGGCGATAATTTATGCGGTTTTTCACAAGGGAAAGTCCACATCACGATCCCGTCAGATTTAGTGTCAAGTTGGTGCAGTGGGTTGACTACGAGATTGGAGATCCACGTTCAACACTCGGGTGTGATGTATATTTTTATTCTTCGTTTTTCACAAATTACCAACTGTTTATGAAATTCCTGTTCATTCTATTCTATTTTGTGCTGTGGTGTGATGTCCGTACCGCACTTTTAGAAGTCGAAAAGCTGTGGCTTTTGAAAGGGAGCTGCCAACGTTTCATGAGAAGACGGCAGCCGAATCCTCCAAATGTGTCGTCATACAGAACATTTGTGACAGTATATACATCATAGGATAGGAATCGCTTATTGGCACACTGAAGTTGTACGCCTGTTGAGATATGCCTCCTCATCCGATTTATGCCTTCGTAAACAGTTTGTCACGCAAGTGCAGCAGATGAACGCAATAGTTTCACAATCACACACTTCTCTCTGTGCTCTGCCAGAAGATAGGTTTTTAAACTGTTTGTAGTTGTCATGTACATCATAGAATTCTGCATATATCCAACCTAATGATGATACGTCATGCAGTTACGGAGAGCGAAGTTGATTATGTTTATTGTTCATTGTTCTATATCTACGACAGGTTTCATCTGATATCATAATATTTATTTGTGAATTTAGTATATACTTGTCACATGACTTATATAAGAGAATTTGGAAGGCTTAAAAAAAGATCGGAGATGTCAGTGATCAAACGGACAGTTGATAATTTTTGAAAAAGTGTGTCGGAGTAAGGCTGTCGTAGGCCCGGGGTGGTAAAACAAAATGAGACCTCCCCATCCACCTGGAAATACAGGTATTACTTACAAAAAAACTGAAAAGTAGCTTTCGAGATTTGTATTTTATGCTTTTTTTAATTATAACTTACACGTTGTCATTTCAAAGCAATGGCGCACTGAAGAATTAACAAAAACACATCTTTCTTCGTAAGATAAGTGGTAATCTGATAACTAAAAATGCCATATTAGCATCAGTTAACAAGTGTCATCAATAATAAGAGAAATAAGGAACGTTAGATTGTAAAAACCATGCACGTGCTTGGTGGTTCGAAACCCGCAACTACCAAAATTTCACGTGTAGAGTGCATACATATAATGACAATAGTAGAGTCCTGATCGTATCGCCCGTAATTTTTTATTATTTTGTGCAAAATGTTTCCAAAAGTGATAAAACTGCAAGCAATTATATAGTGGGTCGTAAAACAGGACAGCGTGATTTTGTGTGTGTGTGTGTGTGTGTGTGTGTGTGTGTGTGTGTGTGTGTGTGTGTGCGTGTGGTGGTTCTACCTATCAAAGCAAGTTTCCTGCGGCACGATTCCCACACTTTCGTACTTTCACCACATATGCATCGGTGCTCTAAGGAGTCGATGAGATCACAATCCTTGCATTTATCAGTGTCCAATAATTTTATCTCGCTTTTCCTTCGTGACAGGCACTAGACTACGAAGGCGTTCGTACCGTACCTGACAAATAGCTTTTAATCAAATTGTGTGGTTATGGTATATCGCCCCAAATTTACGATTGGATAGGGGATTTCCTGTCAGATAGGACACAGTTTGTAGTAATCGATGGTAAAGCATCGACTAAAACAGAGGTGATATCGGGCGTTCCACAGGGTAGTGTTATTGGTCCTCTGCTATTTCTTATTTACATAAACGATTTGGGAGAAAATCGAAGCAGCTCTCTTAGATTGTTTGCAGATGACGCCATCATTTACCGTCTAGTAAAATCATCTGAAGATCAAAACCAACTGCAGAATGATTTGAATAAGATATCAGTATGGTGTAAGAATTGGCAGTTGACTCTAAATAATGAGAAGTGTGAAGTCGTCCACATGAGTACGAAAAGAAATCCGTTAAAATTTGTTTACATGATAAATCAATCAAGTGTGAAGGCCGTAAACTCCACAAAATACCTAGGAACTACTATTACTTCAGACTTAAACTGGAAAGAACACGTAGACAATGTCGTGGGAAAGGCGAATCAGAGACCGTTTTATTGGCAGAACCCTTAAAAGATGCAACACAACTGCTAAAGAAACTGCATAACTACGGTTGTCCGTCCATTTTTGGAGTATTGCGCGCCCAGTGTGAGATCCTTATCAGGTGGGTTTGACGGGGGACATCGAAAGAGTCCAAAGAAGGGCAGCTCGTTTTGTACTGTCGCGATACAGGGGATACAGAGTTACGGAAATGATACAGTATTTGGGATAGGAATCATTACAAGAACGGCGCTTGTCGCAGCGGCGTGGGCTACTTACGAAACTCCAATCGCCAACATTCTCCTCCGATTGCGAAAATATGTTGTTGACTCCCACTTACATAGGTAGAAATGATCATCAGGATAAAATACGAGAAATCAGAGCTAAAACGGATAGGTTTAGGTGTTCTTTCTTCCCGCGCGCTATTCGAGAATGGAATGAGAGATAAATAGTATAACTGTGGTTCGATGAAAAGTTCAGGTGTTCTTTCTTCCTGCGAGCTAATCGAGAATGGAATGAGAGATAAATAGTATAACTGTAAAACTTCCTGGCAGATTAAAATTGTCTGCCGGAACCGGCATCGTGAGGCGGCATCGTGAGTCGGGTCGAGATAGCACCGTCGGTAGTGCGCTTGCCCGCGAAAGTTAAAGGTCCCAGGTTCGAGTCCCGGTTCCGGCACACAATTTTAATCTGCCAGGAAGTTTCATATCAGCGCACACTCCGCTGCAGAGTGAATGTTTCATTCTGGTAGCATCCCTTAGGCTTTTGCTAAGCCATGTCTCCACTATATCCTTTCTTCCAGGAGTGCTAGTCTTGCATGGTTCGCAGGAGAGCTTCTGTGAAGTTTGGAAAGTAGAAGGCGAGGTACTGGCGGAAGTGAAGTTGTGAGGCGGCATCGTGAGTCGTGTCGGGATAGCACAGTCGGTAGTGCGCTTGCCTGCGAAAGGCAATGGTTCCAGGTTCGGGTCCCGGTTCCGGCACACAATTTTAATCCGCCAGGAAGTTTCATATCAGCGCACACTCCGCTGCAGAGTGAAAGTTTCATTCTAGTATAACTTTGGTTCGATGAACCGTCTGCCAGGCACTTAAATGTGATGTGCAGAGTATCCCATGTAGATGTAGAATATGCTGTAATTCGCAACGCTTCATCGGGCCCTGGCTCGGTGCGCCCCAGCAAGTGCCGGGCCGCAGCGCCTGCAGTGAGGGTGCCACCCCCTCTCCTCCTCAGTAAATCCCCGCCACCCCTGGCTGGTATCGGCGGCGCGCTGCCGGCAGCTGCTCCGTCATGCGGCCGCGTATTTCACAGTGGAGCCGCCGCGGCCAGCCAATGAATTGCGGCTCGCGTATCGCTAGGCCAGCGCGCACGGCCGCACAGTATTTTTCCCGCGTATCGGCAGCAGCCACTTTATGGGGTCGCCGCCCCCGCCCCCGCCGCCCCTACAAACCGCCCCCCTGCTGTGTGCGATCTCGTCTGAATTTCGTACAGGCGTGCCGCCTCAGAGCACTTGTTCTACATCATTAACGGCGGAGCATCGCCTGCAATCACATGTGCGCTGCGCTGTTCCGTTGTGGTCCTTGTGCGTCGCTTGTATTTAAAATAATACAAACTGAGCGGATGAAGAAAACTGTTCGCCTGGAGGACAAAATGAAAAATGTTCAAATGTTCAAAAATGTTCAAATGTTTGTATAGCTTATGGGACTTAACTACGGGGTCATCAGTCCCTAAACTTACAAACTATTTATGAACTAGCTAAGACTAAGGACGACACAAATATCCATGCCCGAGGGGGGATTCGAACCCCCGACCGTAGTGTGTCCAAATGTTTGTAGAACTTATGGGACTTAACTACGGGGTATCAGTCCCTAAACTTACAAACTATTTATGAACTAGCTAAGACTAAGGACGGCACAAATATCCATGCCCGAGGGGGGATTCGAACCCCCGACCGTAGTGGCCGTGCAGACCGTGACTGGAGCGCCTCAGTCCCCTCGGCCACCGCGGCCGACGCCTGGAGGACACCCAATATCCCGTGGCAGAAGATGCCCTCCAGCATGACTTCAGGGATCTTGGCATGTGTTACATCACTCGTGTCATTTGGAATTCAAATGTTTGTAATTCTATCGGACCAAACTGCGTGGTCATCAGTCCGTAGCTTACAAACTACTTAAACCTAGGTAAACTAACCTAAGGACAAACACACACACACCCTTGCCCCAGGGAGGACTCGAACCTCCACGGTGAGCAACCGCGCTCCGCAGCGAGACGCTTTAGACCGCTCAGCTACTCCACCGCGGCTGTCATTTGGATACTACCAACTAACACCAGTCCCTCAGAGCTACGGAGGTGGGAACTTGCCCTCAAACAAATCCTCCCCTCCCGCACCCCCCTGGCCAAAATATACGCTAACTCCTCCCCTTCCTCCATCCTCAGCTACATCTAAATCTACATGGGATACTCTGCAAATCGCATTTTAGTGCCTGGCAAAGGGTTCATGGAATCTCATTTATACTATTCATCTCCTATTTTATTGTCGAATAGCGCGCGGGACGACAGAACATCTGAATCTCTCCGTTCGAGCTCTGATTTCTCGTATTTTATTCTGATGATCATTTCTACCTCTGCGGGTGGCAGTCAACCATATATTTTCGCATTCGCAGGAGAATGTTGGTGGTTGCAGTTTCGTCAGTAGACCACGCCGCAGCGATAAGTGCCGCTGTTGTAATAATTCCTATCCATCTACAACTACATAGATACTCTGCAAATCACATTTAAGTTCCTGGCAGAGTGTTCATTAACCACTTTCATAACGTTTCTCTACCGTTCCATTCTCTAATAGTGCGCGGGAATACATAAATCGTTCCGTTTTCGATCTGATTTCTCTTATCCTAGGTCCTCTATCATTTCTGTGACGCTCTCTCTCCTGTATCTTGACAATACTGAACGAGCTGCCCTTCTTTGGACTCTTTCGATGTCCTCCGTCAAACCCACCTGATAAGGATCTCACACTGGTCAGCAATACTCCAAATGAGGACGGCCAAGCGTAGTGTAGGCAGTCTCTTTAGAACTGTTGCATCCTTTAAGCGCTCTGCCAATAAAACGCAGTCTCTGGTTCGCCTTTCCTACGACATTATCTACATTTTATTTTCAGTTCTGACACCAAAGTTGGTTGAGTGAAGTCTGAACGGTCCATCGGGTAACACGGCGTTGACAACCTGCCCCCACCTTACGTCAGTTGAGCATCGTGTGTGTTCTGTGCTAGATCTGTTGGACGAAGTGCTTGTGTAGTGCGTTGATACTGAACTGCGTACAGGACAGTGACGAGCATAGGATACAGCGCTCCAGTGTGGTATTTTGCATCATGAAAAATTATCTTTTGTACCAAAAGAGTGTCCTTGCAGTTGATATGACTGACAATCTGTACCAATGGTGGATGCTGTTTCCTATTTAAAATTGTTCCTCGAGTCACCCTTGAGAACCCTACGAAGTTTGTCGCTATGGTTACAAAGTATAGAATCAGCTTCACTCGCAGTGCGTAGAAAACAAATGAGTATTCATCTGCAAACAAAATTAACTCGTATTCTCGGAAATTACTCAGTTACGAACGTGTATACTTCTGATCCAGCGTTCATTGCGACGCTTTTTGATTGCCGATATTTAATTGCGCTTGTCACGCGCAAATATTTAAAGTGTAAAGTTCCAAATGCGAGTTGCAAATATACGAACTATTCGATAAAGTCACATATTTTATATAACAAAGGGGACAAAAAAACGAGCGCTTCATTATTGCCGCCGTTTTTACATTTGAACTAATTAACACTGTTAGTTCCGGGTATATATTTGTTCATTCTGGTAATCAATATTTCCTTATATCCTTTGCGACCGCTTTTGGTTTTCAGTGATACATACAGCGTAAGAATGGTGGACAAATTAATTTAAACAGTAGACGTGTTAGCAACTGATTGTGTGCACGGAAGGCCTATTACTAGATTTTAGGTTACTGAATTTGTGGTTTATCTCGAGTAAAAGGCTAAAATTAACACATTCTGAGACAGAACGGGAACGTAAATTTGGCATTTGAGGGAAGTGGGGGGGGGGGGGTGAGGGAGGGAGAACGAGATGTGAACACTGTAAGTAAGTTCAAAAGACCGCAGGTTGCAGTTCTTATACAGAGATGAATTGGTTTGCACAGGATAGGGTAGTGTGAAGAACAACATCAAACCAGTTTCCGGACTGAAGAACTCAAAACACAACAATAACAAGTACAGTGAAAAAACTGAATATAGTGTTATAATTACTGCAGATAAGGAAGAAGTTGATGGAGAAGGAGAATGTTGCATTTCTTTTGTAAGGCACTGGATGGCTGGTTCACATCGCATTGGAAGAAATATCGGAGCCTAAAACTAGATACAGATAGAAACCAAGTGTTTTTCAGTTGTTTGGCTTTCGGGGTGTGAAGTTAAGGTCTAATGAGGTTTGTTGATAAACATTTTGATTCATCCTAATCTAATGAACAAAAAACAAAGAAGAATAGGTTTCAGCGTAGCATCGACGACTGGCTTATTAGGGATGGAATACGAACTCGGATTGTTTTATTGTTGTTGCTTATGTTTTTGTTGTGGTATTCAGCTCTGCACCCTACTCTATCCTGTGTAAGCAACCGATATCCATTTGAATATGCTTACTGTATTCTTGGTCTCCTTCACTCCTTCAGCGATGTTTACCCCACACACTTCCCTCCAATGTTAAATTCACGACTCCTTGAGGACTCAGAATGTGTGCCACCAATCGATCCCCTCTCTTAGTCATGATATGTCAGAAACTTCTTTTCTTCCCAATTCTGTTCAGCACTTCATTAGTTACGCGATCTTCCCCTCTTACCTTCAGCATTCTGTAGCAATACGTTTCAAAGATTCTATCATCTCTTTGTCTGAACTCCTAATCGTCCACGTTTCACTGCAGAAAAATGCGTTCAGAAAGGACTTCTAACGTTTGAATTAATATTAGATGCAACAAATTCCGCTTCTTCTAAAATGGTTTCCATCCCATGGCCATTGTGCATTTTTTACCTTCTTTACTTCGCACTTCAGAAGGTATTTACCTACCCAAATAACAAAAGTCCCTCTACTACCCTTATTGTCTTGTTACGTAATATAATTCCTTCAGCATCGCTTGATTTTCTTACAATGCATTCAGTTACTATTTTGTTGTTCTTGTTCATCTTCATCTTTTACCTTCCTTTTAAGATACTATCCATTCCCTTCAATTGCTCTTCCAGGTCATTTGTTGTTTCTGACAGTATGACAAAGTCATCGGCAAACAGTAAACTGTTTATTCATTCTCCCTGAATTTTAATTACCATTTCAGATATGTCCTTGCATCCCTTTGCAACGTGCTCGCTGTACAGATCGAATAACATAGGAGAAAGGCTACAACCCAAACACTGGTCCCTGTCATGCTCTTTGACTCTAATAACTGTTGTCTAGTTTTTGTACAGGGTGCAAATAACTTCCGTTTCCTGTATTTCACCCCGTTTCCTGTATTTCACCCCTAATGCTTTCAGAATTTGGTAGAGTGTATTCCATTCAACATTATAAAAAACTTTCTCTAAGTTTACAAATCTGAAAAGTGGATTTGCCTTTCGTCAACCTATATTTTAGGATAAATCGTAAGTGTTCTTACAAATGTTCAAATGTCTGTAAATCTATCGGACCAAACTGCGTGGTCATCAGTCCGCAGCTTACAAACTACTTAAACCTAGGTAAACTAACCTACGGACAAACACAAACACCCATGCCCCAGGGAGGACTCGAACGTCCACGGCGAGCAACCAGTGTTCTTACATTTCACCTAAATGCAAAGTAATATTCCGCGACGTCGGATTCGGTCAATGTTTCCATTCGTCTGTAAATAATTCTTGTTAGAACCTGCAACTATGCCTTATTAAACTGATAGTTCTGTAATTTTTACACTTGTCTTGACTTGGGAATGTGTATTATTATTGATTTATTCAGGGTGGCGGAAGGAAATCGGGCGTCCCCTTTTGAAAGCAAAATTCCGGTTTTTTTTTTCTTTTGGGCTTGAACCGCCGTCCTTCCGAATGCGGATCCGGTGTGTTGCTACTACCCCACATCGCTCGATCATGATACGGAGATGGAAAATGTTGGAGAGGGGAGGGGGTAATTCACTGAAGGCAGTGCTCTTCCTACACTTTGCGAAACACTCTGGCTGCAGCTAGTTTGGGTCTCCCAAAACTGGCACGGAAGTTCCGATCCCGGATGTCAGCTGTGTCACGGGCTCTGTATGGCACAGTTACCTCCTACCGGAGATGAGGCAGAATGCAAGCGCTGTATCGAACGTCTAAGCTGCGGATGCATAAACTTAAGCACTTGCGACCTCTTTTAGGGAAGCATAATACCTCCAGCGACACAGGAAGCTGAGACAAGTCTTTAAGATGCCTCACCGTGGCTGCCGATGGAGTGGTTTGTAGCCTGATGAAACAATCTGGATTTTAGCTGAAGCTGCCGTACCTTAACACTGGGCAGATAATGTGTTGGTACTAGTTTTAATGAACTCTAATTTCATTAACAAACAACTCCTTAAATGATCGTGACTTCGAACCCGAAGTTAACTAGCACCAACGCACAATACTTATGATTGACGATAATATTAGCTTCCAAATTATTCATATTAAGTTTTTTTGACTTGAACATTTAAAATATTTCAGGTTTGCTTTCTACAATCATATTCTATAAGTTCGCAAACCCCGAGTAAAATTTTAGTTGAGGGCTCTACGAGAGTTTTTTTATTTCACAGCACTCGTATGTATTCAATCAATAAAACAGTCTCAACTTTTGTGCAAGTTTAATGACACACACGTTTATCATAAGTCGTGCTGACAATACTCAAAATTCACTTCAAAATAATTCATCACTTCAGAAAAGTCATTTGTAGATCTTGATTGGATATTTAGTAATCTGCTATATACATCAGTAACTTCATTTGTAAATTTTTATTCATATAAATGTGACGTAATTACAGTCACAAAACTCAATATTAATAGTCACAATTCCAATCTGACATCCTGTCAATACTCCTTACAAAAGTAGGCTAAACATTTTTAAATATCTTTCTGTTACATTTCTTTTATAATAATTGTTGTTGTTTAAAAAAATGTCAATTGCGGTCCGCAACAGCAGGAACGACCGTTTTGATTTCATTCACCGAACTTTATTTTCAGTTTGTAGAGGTTAAGGAAGGAAAAAAGCTTGGGATTTAACGTCCCGACGACAGCTTGGCCATTACAGACGGACCTAACGCTCGGAATTTTGAGGAATGATGGGGGAGGAAATCGGCCGTGCCCTTTGAAAGGAACCATCCCGGCATTTGCCTGGAGTTATTTAGGGAAATCACGGGAAATCTAAATCAGGATGGGCGGAGGTGGATTTGAACCACCGCCCTTCCGAATAAGAGTCCAGTGCGTTACCATTGCGCCACCTCGCTCGGTTTGTATAGGTTAGGTGACCCTCTTATGCAACTGTAAATTTAATCTACTTTAGACAGACGCGTTTCGCTTTTTTTTCAGCGCCGGCCGCGGTGGCCGAGGAGACTGAGGCGCTCCAGTCACGGTCTGCACGGCCACTACGGTCGGGGGTTCGAATCCCCCCTCGGGCATGGATATTTGTGCCGTCCTAGTTCGTAAGTAGTTCATAAGTAGTTTGTAAGTTTAGGGACTTATGACCCCGTAGTTAAGTCCCATAGACTATACAAACATTTGAACATTTTTTATTTTTCAGCATCTTCAGTGGTCAAGTATTTTTACGCTCTCCTCTTTGTAGCACATTTTTACTTGTTGTCACTGTTTACAATTACACTTTCTAATAAAAGTTTTTGAAAAATTGGAGATTTTTTAAAAACTTTTATTAGAAAGTGTAATTGTAAATAGTGTAAATATAAATAGTGACAGCAAGTCAAAATGTGCTACAAAAACTCACGTGAAGAGGACAGCATAAAAATACTTGACCCCTGAAGATGCTTTGAAATGAAGCGAAACGCGACGCCGCGGAGTGGCCGAGCGCATTGAGGCACTATGCGACGATGCGAGGAGTCGTTCCCCGACGTGTGTTCGAATCCCTCCTCGGGCATGGATGTTTGTGCTGCCTTTAGTATCAGGTAGTTCATAAGTAGTTTGTACGTTTAGGGACTGATTACCACGCAGTTAAGTCCCATAAGATTTACAAATATTTGAACATTTGAAAGCGAAACGCGTCTGTCTAATGTAGACTAGTTTACAGTTGCATAAGACAATCAACTAATCTATACAAATTGTATAAACGCAACTCAGTTGTTGTAGCATCGTCTTAGGTGAGGAGGAAAGGAAGGAAGGGAAGGAAGATTAGGGTTTAACGTCCCGTCGACAGCTTGGTCATTAGAGACGGAGCTAACGCTCGGAGTTTTGGGTAATGCCGTCTTCACATGGCACGTGTTGTCCCAAAGTGGCGCAAGCCAGACGTGCTGTCTACCTAGCTACACGCTCTGAAACAACCCAGTACATACCACGGAACTTCTGTTCCGTAGCTTAACGCGCCAACAACTGCGCTATTTCTGCTCGGGAAAGAGTGCACTGTTATTATGATATACTATGCACCTAAAACATGTTGTAATATCGTATTTATCTATGACCAAATATCATAAAGACGCTCCTTTGATAGAATGGCGTTGAACCGTAGCATAGGAACGATATTCTTTCACGGTATACAAAATATAGCACTGAATAACGTTAAATACGATAGCCTTTAAAGCTCTGAACATATAGTTTCCTGTATTTTATTGTAACAAATCATACCTAAAGTGATGCGTTTTCAAAAGTTCTTCAATTTTCTGGCGCTTTAAAAAGATTATATTTATACATCGTACGCTAAAACGAAAGAAGGCACGATATACGGAGTTCCGTTTGCAATATGGCGACTGAAAAGTTCTGCTTGTCACGTGAAAACCAGATTGCTCTTCATTGGCCACGTTCCACTCCCCGAAGCAAAAATCTAACATGCTGGATCCTTCATTCCACGCTTCGCAGGGCAGTGGAACGTGGAATTCCACGCTGCAACGGCACCACGTCCTACACGTGCGCTTCCACGTCCCGTGAGAGGACGGCATAAGGATCGCGAAGGAAATGGGCCATGCCCTTAGGAAAGGAACCATCCCGGCATTTGCCTGGAGTGATTTAGGGAAATCGTGGAAAACCTAAATCTGGATGACCGGAGGTGGATTCGAACCACCATCCTCCCGAATGCGAGCCCAGTGCGATACCACTGCGCCACCTCGCTCGGTATCGTCTTAGACGTGACAGTCGTGTGCATGTAGAATCGGTGAGAAGGGAAGGTAATCGTGTAACTCAGCGTCTGGACTGTATCGCGGTGCCCGATTCTCCTCTTCGGTGCAGTGGGTGATTGCGGTGAACTGTGTGCAGCTGTTGGCGGCAGCTCGCGCTACTCGCCGCTAGTATCGGTAGACAGTGCGTGCGTTACCGCTTGCAAATTTCGGCAGCCGGGAGCCGGGGAGAAGTTTGGGCGCCGGCGAATGCGTTGGGCTGGCGGTGACGCGAGCAGCAAAGGCACGGCACGTGATGGATGGCCTGCCAGTGCCAAGGCCGCAGCCGCAGAGTGAACGCCGCCCCTGCCGGTCCGGCAACCGGGCGATACATCGCGCAATAAAGCCGTCCAGAGCGGCCGCGCACCGCCGCTAGACACTTGTCGCTAGCCAGGCTACTGCCGCACAGTGGGACTGAAGCCACTTTCCACGTTGTACATATTCTCTATATCCGGAGATAATAGTTTCTCACCATATATTTTACTCGTTATACATGCGGAACAGCGCCCCCAGCTCGACAATGCTCGTTGTGATAATTTTTGGCCGGCAGCGGTGGCCGAGGGGACTGAGGCCCTCCAGTCACGGTCTGCACGGCCACTACGTTCGGGGGTTCGAATCCCCCCTCGGGCATCGATATTTGTGCCGTCCTTAGTTGTAAGTAGTTCATAAGTAGTTTGTAAGTTTAGGGACTGATGACCCCGTAGTTAACATTTGAACATTTTTTTTGATAATTTTTGCTTTTGGTATTGTACGTAAACACTATTTGTTTGTTCATATGTTTGTAAATCTATCGGACCAAACTGCGTGGTCATCAGTCCGTAGCTTACAAACTAATTAAACCTAGGCAAACTAACCTAAGGACAAACACACACATCCATGCCCCAGGGAGGACTCGAACGTCCACAGCGAGCAACCGCGTGCTCCGCAGCGAGACGCTTTGGACCGCTCGGCTACTCCACCGCGGCAAACACTGTTTCTCCTACCATGCATCTGTAACCACGCGCTAGTCATGTTCACTTTGCACTGTGAACTATTCCAACAGTTTACTCAACTGCAACTTAAATGTTTTTGATATGTCGCGTTTTGCAGCTCTTAAATATTGTAGAAAAGACATTTTTATAAATGCACCAAAGCTGCTTTTATTTGAAATGCTGACTAGTTTCGGGCTTTGCCCATTTTCTTAAGCCACATTCATATATATATGAATCAGCATTATATATATGAATGTGGCTTAAGTAAATGGGCAAAGCTCGAAACTAGTCAGCATTTCAAATAAAAGCAGCTTTGGTCCATTTATAAAAATGTCTTTTCTAGAACTGCAACTTAATTCAAACACCGTGGGGAAAACCGAGTAACGTAGGGTACTGTCTCGAAATTATTTGTTCGTGTGGCCTAGAATAAAAAACACAACAAATTCTCTCGTGGACAAAGTTCGTTCTTGTTTCTAATAAATAACGGCGGATACCGAATATTATCATTGTATTAAAGTAACAAATAACTTGAGTAACCATAATTAAACGAAATGGTTAAAAATATCTGGGAGAGTGTAGGTGCAAACCTGTTATTTACATCTCTTTTCCTCCATAGGTCGTAACCTAACCCCCACGCTAATCCGTCGTCTTAAAAAGAAATAACAACAAATATCGGATATTACACTTAAATTAATAAGACAGAAACATAAACATTAAGGAAACAGAAAAGGGAAAAAACAAAAGATGTTTAATTCACACAAAACTCAGCACACGAGGGATTTAGAGGTTGGTGAGCACGAATTTTTTAGTAACTTTGTCTAAACAAAACAGCGGAGCTAATATAGCAAAGTGACGCATGAAAATCCATAATAATTTATTAACAATAGCGTATATAGATTATTACACTCTAATAATTAATACGCTGCCAACGTGATTTCTTTATTTAACAAAATAACTGAATATTTGTCGAAAATACCGGGTGATCAAAAAGTCAGTAAGAATTTGAAAACAATAAATCACGGAGTAATGTAGATAGAGAGGTAAAAATTGTCACACATTATTGGAATAACAATTTAAGAATTTTCCTTTATCTTTTTATTTTTATTTAATTATTTATTTTAATTCCAACAGATCGCTTATCTCCGTCCTGGGCATGTCAGGAAATGCCCATGTTGAGGCACTGAAATTTCGCATCTAGTAGCCCCAGTTGGCAGATGTCCCTTGCTGTGTAGTTCCTTACTTTTTCTGTTGTTAGTAGGCATCCAGTGTGTCCATCGGATCTTCGAAGAAGCTACGATCCCTTCGAAGATATCCTGAGCACACGGCGATGAAACGTTGGGTGCAATGGCTAGGACGGACAATCGCAATGGGGCACAGTTAAGTGTGGGGTGCCCCAGGAGTTTGTTTTGGGACCATTGCTGTTTCTTATTTATAAAAAAGATATGCCTTCGAGTACAACAGGTGATTGTAAAATATTTTTGTTTGCTGATGATACCAGCTTGGTGGTGAAGGATGTTTCTCATAATATTGGCACAGTATCAAATAATGCAGTTCAAGAGATAACTTCACGGCTTGTAGAAAACAAGTTGATGTTAAATCACAGTAAAACTCAGTTTTTACAATTTCTGACACATAATTTGATGAAAGCTGACATATTGATTACACATAATGGATATATGATAAGTGAGACTGAACAGTTCAAATTTCTAGGTATTCAGACAGACGGTTAACCGTCGTGGAAAGCCCATGTTCAGGATCTTGTTCCAAAACTAAATTCAGCTATATTTACCCTTAGAACAATATTTGAAATAAGTGATTTTTCAACACGAACTATTACGCTTACTTTCACTCACTTATGACATGGCATTATTTTTTGGGGTAACTCGCCTGATGCAAAAAGGATATTCTGGCTCAAAAACGGGCAGTTCGAGCAATATGTGGTGTAAGTTCACGAACGCCATGTCGACCCTTTTCAGTAGTCTGGGAATTTCGACACTGGCGTCACAATACGTTTTTCCTTCAATGTCGTTTGTTGTTAATAATATCAGCTTATTCCCACGAGTTAGTAGCTTTCACTTGGTGAATACTAGACAGAAGTCGAATCTACATTTGCATCACACCACCTTGACACTTGTGCAGAAAAATGTACTGTATTCTGCAGCATCCATTTTCAATAAGCTGCCACAAGAGCTAAAGAATATTAGCACTAACCCACACGCTTTCAAATCTAAATTGAAGAATTACCTCATGCACAGCTGCCAACTATTACGGATTGTCCGTAATTGTTACGGATTTATCGTCATATTTACGGAGTTACGGGAAGTCCGTGAAAAATTACGGAATGTAGATGTTTTACGATGTGATGTGTTTTAAGAAAATCGGAGTAGTTACTATCTACATTACGGTAATAGCCGATAAAAGTTTTATATATATAATTTACTTCATTCCTGAGTTACGTAGAAAATGTTAAAGATAGCATTTCGGTTGGAACAAATCTGGATCAAACCCCGCCTATAATCTCCTACACACCTACCAAATGCACGCTCACACACCCGAGATCTATGTAAATACTATGGTCTATAATGAGCATAATGTCTTTGGTTCAAGCTTAACAGCCCACGTGTTTTACCGAGTGGCGGAAGTGAGCCAGTTCGTTTCCGAAGAGAAAAGCTTTTACTGGCTTTGTACCTGTTTTCATAGCAGTGTTGTGCAGCTAGAATTAAATCTGAGTAATTAGTAATTTGTGACACCTCTGTTCAGTGAATTTATTCGTCGTTTAAAATCCAAACCCATTTTGTGTATCCTTAGCTGCTAAGGATTTTATATTCAAAAACTGCAAGGCATTTCACCCTTTTCTGTTCCTTCGGCACCTGTTAACTTTCCGTAAAGACAGTTATTTGAAACTTACAGGAATATTTCTAAGCCACACAAATGTTTTACGTTCTTCCACCTAACCTCAGTCTTTTGATACAGAATAGTTTCTATACGGTCGTGGCAGATATTTATGAATACAGTGTCACGCTTAATTTTTTAAAATATTATTTGGACACGGCGGTAGCCCCACGTCCTCTTTGGTCTTGCGCATCATTACTGACAGCCAATTCTAAAGGTTGGCAGCTATGCTCATGGCTCTCTCCTTTTAATCTGTCGATGAACTGCTAGCAAAGTTAAACAATTAAGCTAATTCGTTTTTTTCTTTATTGATTCTTTTCACTTTGTCTTAAGATTGTCGTGTGCATAGGACCACTGAAAAATTTTCTATTACCATTCTTGTGTAAAAATTCATGTATTGACTTGTTCCATGACCATGGAGTCTCACTCTTCAATTGGGTCCTATGGAACAGAAAATAAAAAATAAAACTCGCCCAACGACGGCATAAAAGCCTGAAAATTTTTAATGAATGCGACATTTCCGGCTTATAAATATACATTTGACAATCAAACTGTGTGCTGCGTTGTCCCATCTTCGTGGAGGTCCCTTTTCCAAGCACTGCCCAGTGTTGAGCCTCGATTTTCGGCGCCTGCCGTCCCTCTTGTTGGACCTAGAGCTGGGGTCAAGCACTGCCTGTCCCCACCACGACTCGCGGCAGATAATGAAACGTGTAGCCCTCGATTTTCATCTCCGCTACCTCGCTCATTTGCATCGAAACGCGAATTTCATGTGTCGCCTCGTTATTGGAAGAGCCCGGCGGTACGGCCCACACGAGGGTCGTTAGCAGGTGCCTACCGGCTTATTCGCGGCCAGCGCACAGGTGCAAACGAGCCCACGTGTTATACACGTGCCTTCAATATCTCACAAAATAAAAATCCATAATGTCTTTGTGTTATCCTATCTGTGGGTCCGTATTGGCATGTGACGAGTCGACGCTTGCACGTTACCTTTAACAGTATTCCGTGTTAACGAGGCTAAAACTATTACATTCAGTTGCGGCGCGTCCTGTGTGTTCACTGGTCAGTGAATCACTGGAATAAAGCTCGTCGTGATAAAAAGTAAATAAATAAATTAAATTAAAAGTGTTTTTAAACTATCATTCTTCGTTTCCTTCTTCTATCAGATCATTTTACACGCATATTCAAGGTATTTTTATCGCATGAGAAACGTTTTACGTCGCGGAGACAGCACGGCCGCTTAATATAGGCGGCAGGGTCGCAGCGTTGCAATGTGCATGCGCGGCTGAGGTTCAAATTCTCTTGTTAACCCCCTGGAGGTAGCATATGGTCGCTCACGCGGCAGGGAGGCGCGAGGGAAAAACGCCACTTTTAACATTGGTGTTGGAGCTGCTAGAGACTTCAGCTCCTGGCTACTCTTATCTCTGGCGGTTACGCAAGAATTGTCCCGAAGCAGGAGAATGGAGCTACTGTGCATCTTGTCTTCCGCATGCGTAAATATTCCATGAACGCAACATCCTCCCTTCATATTTGGTTTTGGCGCATTGAAGATTAATCAAAAACACGTCATATTTGATAAAATACCTTATAACTATAAATTAAAGACGCAATAACTGTAAAATCTTCCAGAAGATCCGATCTTTAATAATAATGATGTCACTACTCTTCTCTTAGCAAGAATAGCCGTGTGGTTAGCGGCATCTGCAGCGTTATTGATCGACTACAAGAATTTTTTTAACTGAGTCTACTTTTTAACAGACACAGGAACAACAATGACTTTTGTTCTCTTAGTTGCCACATATCTTTGAAATCGTCCATATGAGCACTGAAAGGAATCCGTTGAACTTCATTTACCAGTTAAATCAGTCGAATCTACAGGCCTTCAGTTCAACTATATACCTAGGACTAACAATTACGGACAACATAAATTTGAAAAAAAGCACACAGAAAATATTTTAGGGAAGACGAATCAAAGGCTACGATTCATTGGCGGAACACTTAGAAGATGCAACAGTTCTGCTAAAGAAACTGCCTACACAACACTTGTGCGTCCTGTTTTGGAGTATTGCTGCGCAATGTGGGATCCCCACCGAGTGGGACTGATGGAGGATATAGTTCAGAGAATGGCAGCTCGTTTTGTATTACAGCGATATAGTGGAGAGAGAGAGTCACGGACATGATGCCCGTATCATTAAAAGAAAAGCGTAATTTTTTGCGGCGAGATCTATTTGCGAAATTTCTGTCACCAACTTTCACTTCCGAATGCGAACATATTTTGTTAGCACCCGCCTATATACGGAGACATGATAATAATAAAATAAAAAAAAAATAAAAAAAAATCTGAAACGGAAAGATTTAACTTTTCCTTGTGCCTACCCGCTATTAGGGAACGTAAATGTAGAAAAAAACATAAAGGCGGTTCGTTGAACCCTGCTCCAGGCACTTCAAAGTGGTTTGTGGGCTATTTTTGATGATGTAGACTTTCCGTCTTTCACTGCAGCATTCCTGTCGCAAATGCATGTTGTATTTACTCAGTGGCTAATGCAACAATGGACACCTTGCATACCTTACACTCTGCACCATACGGCGTCCAATGGCAGCCGTGAACACTGCTTGTTTTGCAACACACCGAATTCATGGAAATGTGATTTTTTAATGTGATAGAGTCATGGAAACGAAATGTATGGCTTCGTTGGCCGGGAGACCCCGTGTGGGGTGGTTCGGCCTCCTTGTTTGCAAATCTTTGTATCTGACACCAGATGGCTGATGTATGTGTGGATGGCATATAGCTCAGAGACCTCAGAGGGGAATCGAACCCGGACCTCCTGCGTGGCTCTTATTGACGCTGTCTAATGAGCTATGGAGGGCGGATGGCAGAGAGATGTGTCACTGTCATGTGCGCAGTGCGCCCAATATCACGTGCACTGGAGCAAGGACCTGAGTGAAATGGGTTCCGTTGCTCCGTCGTTCCGTCCTACATGCAGCAATTAGAGATATGCACCACAGTACATTGGTTACGTCCAAGACGATTACCAATTTTTCTGAACGATAGTTTCGAACCCGCATAGGCCATCTTTCTGTGAAGGTCGAACGTCGGAAAGTGGTCTAAAGACGCTCCCTGTCTTGTTAGAGGCATTCCGAGACTGCTTACGTAAAATAGCCGCACGATAGAACAATTCCAGTATGTCCACACGGCCGTCGATTCCCCTTTATCTAGCGTTCGCAGGTGGTTCGCTTGTTTACTTCGGGTACTGCAGTTTGAGTGTCCACCAGTGTACGTAACGGAAAGATGGGTGGATGCCTTCAAATATCATGATGGACCATTAGGAATCAAAAGTGTTTTCTTCAGATAGTCTTGACTTTTGTTGTGATTTGTATCACCACTTGTTTGGGATGCAGACAGGTTTGCATCAGATTTTGCGATGTAACGATCGTGTGATCCATTTCTATTACCTGAGGCTCGCTCACGATTTTCGCGTTCCATAGTTTACCTTGCAACTCTGGTGCATTGGTGAAACTGTTGTATTTTGACGGTCGTTCTATTTGATTATCTACTGGTTTTTGTTGTAACAAACACACACGCTACACAAACTAAAATGTTCAAATGTTTGTAAAGTTTATGGGACTTAACTACGGGAGCCATCAGTCCATAAACTTACAAACTACTTAGGATCTACTTACGAACTAGGACGGCACAAATATCCATGCCCGAGGGGGGATTCGAACCCCCGACCGTAGTGGCCGTGTAGACCGTGACTGAAGCGCCTCAGTCTCCTCGGCCACCGCGGCCGGCCCTCCACAAACTGTTCACAGGTATATAAATAATGTATTTGTAAAACACGATGGCGGATTTTATCTGTATCGATTACCGCATGTGCAGCGATAATCTAGATGTTGACTGGTAGTTTTCTTTTTAGCACTACGACATCTTAAAACTGTTGTAATAAAGTTGACTTACGGTTGCTGAAGATTTTTGAGCGATATTTTCGACGCTGTCTGTCTGATAGTCTTTAGTTTGGCTTTGACAGGTCTTGAAACGGTTGCTGGATTAAGATTACTGAAGAATTGTGAGTTTTTGAATTTCGTTGTCCCGATAAGGATATTATCACCATATTTTGTTTTATGCATGAATATCTCCATTTCCTCCGTGATATCCATTTTACAGAGTTTGTGTAAAAATTCCGAGCTTTTCTTCATTTTTGATGGGGTGTTCTGTTTCTTTGATGGGTGTGCTATTTCTGATTTGTTACACTGATAAATTTTGTAGTTACACTGGTTTTATACTTTGAAGTTCACCTCCACAGTTGTATTTTTCGTAAAAACGCGATTTTCCATATATACATGTCAAAATTTAATTTCGTGTTTTTCGGGTCACAGAAGATATGTTAACGTCGAAAACGCGGCGAGAAGCATAGTCGCCACTGGGGGACTGCAATAAATGTTAGATATGGTTTTCTTCTATTAAACGGGCCATCTGTAGACTTCGACATAACTAAGAAATTTCGGTTAAAACTATCTACTATGACACGAACTAAGTAGATTTATGGTTATTTTCGTTTAACGGTTGCAATTCCTGCGTAGGTAGTTGTTGCAAAATTATAACCATATCATGTGTATCAGGAAAACATTCCCGAGCAACGCTCGGTTCACCCGATATTATTCTTTATATCTAGTTCCAAAATGTCTGCCTTAGCCATCATGGCTACAGTTAATTGACGTTCTGTATAGAAACTACCTAACCGTGGTTATGCAACAGCGCAACTCGACTTATTTGCGATCAACTGGGTCACAGCACAGACGTAATTGGAATTTCCGGCGCGTAGGCGTGCGACTCATTGCGCTTCGACGCCCGACTGCTTCGCTCGCTGGCTCTTGAGCGTCCTCGGGGTCCCCTCGGGATCGCGTGTCGACCTCTCCCCCGATTTCCTGGCGCCGTTCCCATGATCCCTTGCGGCCCCACCCCTTCTCGACACACCCACGCGGCAGTTCTTCGCGAGCTATCCTCCCCCGAGAAACACGCCCCATCTGCTAACAAACCGTCTCATTGTTTTCGGAAAAGTTTTCTCGACGTTTGGCAACCTTAGCCCACTGATATCGCTTCCAATTGTAAATATTTCGGTGTCGAACAAAGTTGTCAGCTGAACTGGCACCTTCTCAAGTTCACACCAAAAGGAGAGTAGCTTTTATTGAAACAGTCGTATCTTTCTGGGGAACTGTCGTAAAATCCGAAAAAAAGCTTACAGTTTCTTTTTCAATTGATCTTTACGGATACTGGGACGCCGTTGTTCTTTAGTGTGTTGATATTGGAAAACATAAAGTAAATGGATTTCATATCGTGGATTAATTTTGGAGATAAAATGTGCCAGAGGAGAACAACGTTTCAGTTTTTTTTGGCTACTGAAATCGTGGGAAATACATAGTTGGAGCATAAACCAAAATCATCGGTGGAGCTACAGAAGATAAAGTCCAAATTCTCTCAAATGCATCGTTATTGAAAAAAGACGAATTAAGCAAATGCTATTATAGTAGCCTCCATGTTCAACAGTACCATTCAGTAGCATGTACTGTTTTCTCACTATTGTAAACTGTGGTATCGCACAAGTCCAAAGTGCGCGCCACCTACTTTCGCCGCGCACCGCCATGCACGCACGGCGCGGCGTTCTTACGACGTCAGCCACGAGCGCCCTCTGCTAGAACTCCGCTCGTGGCCACCACTGAACGACATCGTTCACTTGGGACTGAGATAGGAACCAGTTAACACTTCGGAATCAGATAGGCACCTGTGAAGACTTGACTATCGGACAGGCACTAGGCAGGCCCCTAGCTCAACCATGTATTAGCATTCTGCAGTACTGAGCCATGTAAAAGTTAAGTATTGTATAAATTCTGTGCAATATATATCTCGTTTTAATTTATTCTAGTGTTTCTAGTTTCTGCAGTCCCACTGGCTGCTCCCCTCCGTACCTGCACAAGCGTGCTACCTTTATTCCTGTGTCGGTACTTTTCCACTCGGCCACCGACACCTACGACGGAAACGGGATACAAAAGCGGCGACGAGGCTGGGACACAAAATAAACATTTAAATTTTTCGTTACAGAGTGACTCTGTTATTAACTTATATTACAATCCAAAATTTCTCTCATAAGGAACTTGAAAATACAGTCAGTTCTTCAAAATAACTGTTATAATTACATTGATTATTAGGGCGTGTGCTAGTGTTGAAATATTCTACTTTCTTCGCACAAGATTTGCGACAAACATAAATGAACACTGCATGTGTATCTTGTACTAATATAACTGAAAACTGTGGAAATAATTGGTTACAGATTTGTAGTGAAGTTCGAAAACTTTTAGGAACAGCGTGTCTCTGATAAGTCGTGGTGCAGTGTCCGAGCGTTGTGAGACAACTTGGTGCTGAGAGCGCGGTTGCTCGCCGTCGGAAGTTCGACTCCTCCCTCGAGCATAGGTGTATGTACGTGTGTGTGTTGACGTTAGCAAAAGTTAGTTTAGGTAGTTTGTAAGCCTAGGGACTGATAACCGCAGCAGATACGTCCCTTAGATTTACAAACATAAAAAAAAAAAAATATTTCGTATTCACAGAATATATGACATCAACTGCGAATGGGCAAAGCTGAAAATGTGTACCCAGCCGGGATTCGAACTCGGGTCTCCCGCTTTCTAGGCAGTTGCGCTGACCCCTACACCACTGGAGGAAACAGTGAGCACCACACCTGCACGGACTACCTAAGCTTTGCCCATTCGCAGTTAATATCATATATTCTGTGAATATGAAAGAATACCAACTGCAGGATCAGAAGTGACCTCTGTTCTTTCGGAATAGACGTCATATATATATATATATATATATATATATATATATATATATATATATATGACAGAAACGGACATTCGACTCAGGAAACTATAGCAGACACGTACTCTAAAACGAATACTTTACGAGCAATCAGGATTGTTTAAGTAGGGTTGACGTGCTCGTGTTTTCTAGACGTTTTTACTTCGAATGATCATTTCTGACTTATCCCCAATATTAAGCAGTGCTCGTGTGTCACTATAAATTTGACAAGACCTGGGGAATTGACATTTTACTCGAAAAAAGTATAGGAACACAGTATATCAAGTACCAAAAAAAAAGTTTTAGAAATCAGTTAATTTCCTACAAAATTCAGCTTAAAAAATTAAAAACATTTCGATAAAATAAATAAATTGGTATTCCATAGGCTTCTGAGACCGATATATATATATATATATATATATATGTTTCTTCTTACATGCTGTCCCATTGTTTGACGTTGCTTCATCGTCTTTAATTTTTAAAAGCTACACACAATGCTAGTCTATAGAAGTGTAATACGTACTTCACAGTGTGCACATTATACTGAAAGCAGACGCAAAAGACTGTATGAAAAATTTCACAGGATTATGGATTTAATTAGAAGAAAGAAAAAAAAATAAAAGAAAAAAACTCAATTGTGAAGATCTGTTGACAGTGTCTTACGTTGTTACTAGTGCTGGTTACGTTAAAATAAATCGTTTCAGTCATCTGTTGTCTACTGTAAGGCACGACCATCTCAAGGATATTTCGCCTTAGGGTGCTAGAATCAAGATTTAAATAATAACAATTGCATTTGGGCGTGAAAGGCGGTATGACGATGCACCTTTAGGTACTAAACCGGTAACGGCGCCATTTAATAAATTAACAGCGTTATTATTAACAATGGCTAGTTGATGTTTGTTTTCTTTGCAAGTATTAGCCTTTAGTAACGAAAATATTTTGTTATATTAAAACAGTTTTGAAGCTAAATCTGTACATACCATAAGTCTCTGCTAAGCTTATTAAATTAAGTAATTTATAATTATGACTCGTTTGATTGAAATAATAATATTTTATCCCACTGTAATGAAATAACTGTTGTATACGCTATCCAAATCGTACGTCCAATAGAATATACGCCTGTACATATCTGATACGGACGCTGGTCGTACGTAATAACGGCAACCGTGTGATATTTTGTGACTCGTGCAACGACTATTGCAGCTAGCCATTCCAATATAAAGTCGGTAACTGACAATAGAGATGCGTATTACCTGTAAGCAAACTACAGCATTAGCAATTACGTAATGGATTCAAGTATCCCAAGGGAGATTGTAGGATACCGAATTAGACAAGGATTTCGAATTACACAACAGTCCTGTGCAACGCCAACTGTCAACAAGAGTCACCAAAGTTCCTTTTTTTTGTAATCAATTAACATTGGTGCGCAGTTAATACTCTCTGTTAATGGAAGCGCTCTGCATACGTTACGGAGCAGATAATTGAGGATAATGGTAATGCGCTCCATCGGAAATGGGAATAATGTAAGCTGAAGAAATGGTCAACGTTAATAGGAGGTAAAAGTAGTTGGGGGGGGGGGGATAAAGTGCATGTGCATGAAAGGTGCGTTCCTGTTTTAAACAAAGTCTGGCACCTGTTAAGAAGTGTGTGGATATGTCGATTAAAGAAGAGCCAAAGTCGAGCTTATATACTTTTGACATTTGAGTAGAAAACTTACGGAATCATGACTCATGGTGAGAAACTATATTTCCGCTATAGAGGTGATTTCGTGGTAATCGAGCCGTGACCAGTTGTAAGGTGTCCCGTAATACTTAATCAGTCACACTGCGAATGCTGGGCATTTGGTGAGTTGCAGAAGGACACTTCCATAATTTTACGGTCAGATTTAGACAATGACAGTAGCCGTGCACCAAACTCTATAAGAACCATCTCCACGAAAAGTTTCGTGCATGTGCCAAATTTACGGCAGGCGGCGAAGCAAAATAGTTATTGGGAGAATGGTTGGAAAGTCTCTCCGATATTCACTCTTCATTCCACAGCCTCTTGTTTGTTACCACTGATGACGAGTAACTGTAATTCGTTTGCAGTTCTCGCGAGGTTCATAGTTGCCTACACCGTCCAGTCTTCCAATAGGAGGGTTAGAACTTAAACATTGCTAACAATTTTTTTTTCACAGCCGATACAAAAGCGTCACACTTTTGCACCTGTTACTGTCCTTCAGAGTAGTCACCAGCGTTGTGTAGAACCCGTTGCCAGCGACGTGGAAGGGGTAGTATACCGTTAGCAGAGCCTGTTCTGTTGATGGTGCGAATGGAGCTGTCTACTGCCTGTCGAATCTCTGGAACAGTACTGAAACGAATGCGACGAAGTGGTTCCTTCATCTTCGGAATCAAATCAAAGTCACGTCTCGCTTGTGACAGAACAATGTGAAGTCTCTAGAGGTTAGTGAAATATTTAAAAACATGGAATGGCCGCCTCCAAACCCCCTAATTGTAACCCAATCGAGCTGCTATGGGATGTATTGGACAGGAGGAGCCGAAAACGGAAAATCATGAATGAGACGCAGTTGTGGGAGGTCCTGCTGCTAGAATGGATATTAATTCTAACTGAAAAGTTGGCAAAACTGACGCAGTGCAGGGCGAGAGTGTGCAAGGCAGCGATGGAAGCAAAGGGTGGCTATTTTGAGGACTCGAACATTTAATTGTTGCATGTTCCTGTGTATTAATTCAGGTCAATAAACATTTGGAAAACAACAAAATGCATTTTTATACTGTATTTCCTTTCCATTGTCTATAATTACTAGGTGTTTACAAACTTATGGAGGGTAGCGAAGCTAGCGCTCCAAGCGGGAGCACTTCAATTATGGAAGAATCGTATATCACAATTATTAGGGACGCTGCTGTTGTTCTGAGTGGGAGACTTAAATTTTTACGTACATGTTAATAAATACGGTATCCTGATCTGATCGCTACCAAATGTCAGTGGATCATCCGCTGGGGTAATCTGAAGATTTCCTGAAGATTCCATCAAAATTGCTCCAGCCGTGCTGGGACATAGGTACATGCAAACACACATATTGATTTTTACAGATATAGACAAAAATATTAAAGTTCTTGTCAGTGATGAGGTAAATCTGACCAGTGACGAGGTAATTTTGACATGTAGGTCATATCAACAAATGACTTTGTTCGTAGGATTGAATATAAGGAGACGCGTTGAATTAAAATTGGTGCCGCCGCTGGGATTGGAACCTGGCACTTTCTGCTAAATAGGCACGCGCTTTAACCACTCAGCTACAGTGGCCTTATGGATGTCTCAGAGCACGTCTCAGTCGACAAGATAAACTTTAATTCTGCCTAGATGTTCCCCTGCGAAATACGTATTAAATTGCAAAGGCTCCCCAATGCTGGAATAGCACCCCAGCAATGGAAATGAATGTGGACAATCCTGACTTGTATTTCAGACATACGTAATGTCAATATCAATAACAGTTCAAGTTTTTGAGACATCTACATCGACATGTGATACTCTGCAAATCAAATTTAAGTACCTGGCAGAGGGTTCATCGAACCACCATTATACTATTTATCTCCCATTCCATTCTCGAATAGCGCGCGGGAAGAAAGATCACCTGAATCTCTCCGTTCGATCTCTGATTTCTCGTGTTTTATTCTGATGATCATTTCTACCTATGTAAGTGGGTGTCAACAATATATTTTCGCATTCATAGGAGAACGTTGGCGATTGGAGTTTCGTAAGTAGCCCACGCCGCAGCGATAAGCGCCGTTGTTGTAATGACTCCCATCCCAGATTTTATATCATTTCGGTAACGCTGTCTCCCCTGTATTGTGACAATGCGAAACGAGCTGCCCTTCTTTGTACTCTTTCGATGTCCTCCGTCAAACCCACTGGATAAGGATCCAACACTGGGCAGCAGTACTCCAAAAATGAACGGACAAGTGTAGTGTATGCAGTTTCTTTTGTAGTTCTGTTGCATGTTTTAAGGGTTCTGCCAATAAAACGCAGTCTCTCGTTCGCCTTTCCCACGGCATTATGTACGTGTTCTTTCCAGTTTATGTCTGAAGTAATAGTAATTCCTAGGTATTTTTTTGGAGTTAACGGCCTTCACTTTTGATTGATTTATCTTGTAAACAAACTTTAATGGATTTGTTTTCGTACTCATGTCGACAACTTCACACATCTAATTATTTAGAGTCAATTGCCAATTTTTACACCATACTGATAACTTATTTAGATCGTTCTGCAGTTGGTTTTGATCTTCAGATGATTTTTACTAGACGGTAAATGACGGCGTCATCTGCAAACAACCTAAGAGAGCTACTTAGATTTTCCCCTAAATCGTTTATGTAAATAAGCAACAGCAGAGGACCAATAACACTACCCTGTGGAACGCCCGATATCACTTCTGTTTTAGTCGATGCCTTACCATCGATTACTACGAACTATGTCCTCTCTGACAGGAAATCCCCTATCCAATCGCAAATTTGGGGCGATATACCATAACCAAGCAATTTGATTAAAAGCCGTTTTTGAGGTACGGTGTCAAAAGCCTTCTGGAAATCAAGAAATACGGAATCAATTTGCGAACCCTTGTCGATAGCACCCATCACTTCGTGTGAATAAAGAGTTAGTTGTGTTTCGCGTGAACGATATTTACTAAATCCGTGCAATAGATCGTACTGTTCGAGATAATTCATAATATTTGAATACAGGATATGTTCCAAAATCCTGCTGCAAATTGACGTCAATGAAAATACGTTGTCTATTTACTTCAGAGATACTGGATACTTTTTTTAATTCTACCCCTCTCCTTATATTCTGTGCCTTTGATATAATGAGACGTCAGTCCCAGGAAAATGTTGTTGACGTTTTGTTACATGGAATTGACACACATGGTTGCGAAAGTGCACTGTTGAATCGTGCTTCTAGTTCTGTGAGGGCTGGTGTACATTCGCGGAGAGGTTTGCGCCGGCACAGTGGCTGCCGCTGCATCCACGCGACGCCGCCCCACCTGGCCCTGTTCTGTTTACAGGCCGCTGCCGGGCTGGCGGCTTTGACGCCGGGGCTCGGGAATGCGGTTATTGCCGGCGGAACTTGCCAACTGTAATTAGCCCAACTGAGCAAGGCGGCGGCCCCCGCCTAGTGTCGCCTTTGTTCCACTTTGCAGACCGGCGCGCCGCTGCTGAAAGCCCAAATTTACGGCCTGGGCTCCCCTCCCCCTGCCTCTACAGTGTCTAGCGCTGCCCTCACGACTAAGGCGCTAGAGCACAGCCGAGATGGCTTTTGAGACGCCGCGTCCCCCCGAGGCAAAAGTTGCCCGCCTTATACGCTGACCGCCTCGTTAGTCCCGACAACATCGCTGCCACCGAATCCGGAATGAAACGCGTCCACGCCTTAACGTCGTCGATTCCTCCTAAGGCTTCTCATCGCTGTTGGCCGATCCTTATTTCCTAACTTTGTTTAACCTTCAGCCCGTACACCGGTCATTTCGACCGGGGCGCCCCCTTCTCTGCCCCTTCTTCTCTCTGTGTGTGCATCAGCGCTATACCCTCCACAGTAGCCTCAAGGCCGTTGAAGAGGAAGTCGAAGTAAGTCTTTTCTCCGTTGTGCATCTGTCTGAAGTTCTGTAATTAACGAATTGCACTCTCCGCTACCGGTCGAAAAAGACCGAGGTGTACGCTGAATGTCTCTATTTCCCCCTGTCCAATGTACCCCCTGTACCCTCAAGTTGTATGTTTTTCCTTTCAGTCAACTGGAAATCTGTAAAAATGAGAAAAATCTACATCTCAAGAGTGTGAGAAAACTATGGAGGCGGTGTATGGTGGGGAAGGGAGAGAGCGATTGGTGCACTAAATGGATTTTAAGACAGTTAGATGGTAAAAATTCCGTAAGAAACTGAAAGAAATGGCACCCCGGTCTTAAAGTCCGAGTGTACGCGTTGTGTACCGTAAGGGGGTGTACGGCCTGAAGGTTAACATGCCACCTTTAACCAGACAATACGGCCAGTTACGGATGGGTCAAATGGCTCGCCGTTGCCGTGCGGTTCTAGGCGCCATTACAGAGACTGCAAGGCCGCTGCCGTCGGAGGTTCGAGTCCTCCGTCATGAATCAGTGTGTGTGTGTGTGTGTGTGTGTGTGTGTGTGTGTGTGTGTGTGTGTGTGTGTGTGTTGTCCCTAGGTTAGTATAAGTGCAGCTAATTTGTAAATTGAGCTAAACATGGCGATAACATTTGCATCTTCACTATGTTTTTCTCGTTTTCATAAGGCATTTGACGCGGTTCCACACAGCAGACTGCTGACGAAGATACGAGCATAGGTTCATAGAGTTGCGAGCGGCAGTCCGTTGTAAACGACGGCGAGTGTTCATCAGAGACGAGTGTATCGTCAGGCGTGCCCCAGGGGAGTGTAATACGACCGCTATAATTTTCTATCAATATTAATGGTCCGATGGACAGAGTAACTTGTAATTTGCTGCAGTTTTCTGACGATGCTGTGGTGTATGGGAGGGTGTCGTCATTAATTCACTGGAATGGCATACAGGTGTGAAGAATGTTAGTTAGCTCTAAATGTAGAACAATGTAAGGTGATACACGTGAGTAGGAAAAACAAGCGTAAAATTGCAGAACGATATGTCATGGAACGGACATATAAGGACCGCTGTGAGTAAGGCAGACAGCCGACTTCGTTTTATTGGGAGAATTTTGGGAAGATGTACTTCGTCTGTAAAGGAGGCGCGTCCAGAAACTAAGTTCCGTTTGGTTATATAAAACGAACGGGTACAGATACAGAAAAAATATTGATTGTACAAAAATTTACAGCTGTTAAACTACTTTTCTACATAGCTTCCGAAATTTTGTAGGCAATTGTCATTGCATGCCACAAGGTTTTGTGTGCCTTTTTCGTAGAATGTTGCCGCCTGTGTATTCAACCATGCGGTAACATGTTCTTTCAGCTCGTCATCATCGTTGAAGTGTTGTCCACCAAGGACAGATTTTAGGTGTAAGAAGACGATTACTGTGGAAAGTTTTCTTTTTTTTTCACTATAATGCCTGACCTCACACACCGAATGTGACCAAACAATTCTTACGGAAGTTTCAATGGGACCTGTTTGATCATCCTCTATACAGCTAAGACCCCTCTCCTAACGAATTTCATCTCTTCTTACACCTAAAATCTGTCCTTGGTGGTCAATACTTCAACGATGATAAAGAGCTGTTACCACATGGTTGAATACACAGGAGGCAACCTTCTGTGAAGGATGTATGCAAAAACTTGTGGCACGCTATGAAAAGTGCCTACAAAATTTCGGCAGTTATGTGGAAAAGTAGTTTAAGAGTTGTAGAATTTTGTGCAATAAACATTTCTTCTGTGTCTGTTTACAATTTCATTTTATTACCAAACGGAACTTACTTTCTGGACGCACCTCGTATAACCGTACATTTCTTGTTGTACATGTCACGAGTTCTCCCATATGCTCTTTTGAGCTTTTATAACCAAACTTTCTGTGCTTTCTTTTCCAACTATCTTATTTTTATGATATTACGGAGATATATGAAGTGTGGAAGTCTTTCGAACTCCCCGTATTTTTTTTTTCGAATGAAATTTGTAGTCCAGTTATGCCAGAGCAATATTTGAGGACTTGAATCTGTTTCATCGCTGTATTTTCGCTGTCTGCTAGTGTCGCTGGGTCTACGTATATATATATATATATATATATATATATATATATATATATATATTTATATATATATATACTATTATTATAATTTTAGCGAAGGTTAAGAAGAAGCAACTGTATTCCGAGTGACGAAGGGACAGCAGCCTGGCTTCGGCACTGGTTTGGATATCAAATTTTACCACAGACCCTTTTGGTGCCCATGGCAGTTTATTTGAATAGGAATATATATTACTTGATAATTCAAGACGCTTTCGGTTTTGGACGTTGCAGCAGTTTTGTTTCTGCCCGTAATGCGACGGCAGAGTCGTCGACTGCGGGATCGGCGTGGTATCGGTCCTACGGGAGCGATGTTTATGGTGGCGGGCAGGACGCCATTTCACGAGAGAACTGCCACCAAAGTGTTGGGAGACGAGGGCAGCAAAGTTTAGCGCGGAAGTTCCGCGGGAAGGAGGCGTGTAAGAATCCGCTCGGAGGTCGCATCCGGGCACAGCGGCGCTCGCGGCGGTGGAGGGGGGAGGTGGTGGGCGTCGCGACCCGCCGTAAATCAGCGCCCTGATCCGGCGGGATAGCGCGGACACTGCCGCTGAGGCACGTCGCCGAAGCACGTGCTGGGCTCTGGCGATGCGCGCAGTCGCGTGCAGGCACCGGCATGTGTCACTGGAAAACCCGCAGAATCCACAGTGACGCCTGCCACTCTCTCCACTGATGGCCACTCAGACTGTAGTGACGTTACGTGGCCGTAACCTGTACTAGGGCTGTCGATAAATCAGGGCCTTGCATACAGGAGTGTTGAACGGCTATGGAGTCGAAACATCTGTCATCAACTGTCCGAAAGAAGTTCAAAAGCACTCCGTCTGCAGGTACATCTACATACATACTCCGCAATCCACCGTAAGGTGCGTGGCGGAGGGTACACTGTACAACTACTAGGCATTTCCTTTCCTATTCCACTCCCAAATGGAACGAGGAAAAATAGAATGCCTATATGCCTCCGTACGAGCCCTAATTTCTCTTATGTTTGCGATCTTTACGCGAAATATAAGTAGGCGGCAGCAAGATCGTACTACACCCAGCTTCAAATTCCGGCCCCCTAAATTTACTCAACGGAAATTCACGGAAATAACGTCGTCTTTCTTCCAGCGTTCCCCAATTGAGTTGCCGGAGCATTTCAGTGACACTCGCGCATTGGTCGAACCTACCAGTAACAAATCTAGCTGCTCGCCTCTGAACCGTCTCTATGTCTTCCTTTAAACTGATCTGCTGCGGGTCCCAAACAATTGAGCAATACTCAAGACGTGGTCGTACAAGCATTTTATACGCGGTCTCCTTTACAGGTGAAGTACATTTTCCCAAAATTCTCCCAATAAACCGAAGTCGGCTGTCCGCCTTACTCACAACTGTCCTTACATGTTCGTTCCATTTCAGATCGCTCTGCAGTATTATGCCTAGATATTTGAACGACGTGACGGCATCAAGAAGCTCACTACTAATGCTGTATTCGAACATTATAGGTTTGTTTTTTCTACTCGTACGCATCACCTTACATTTTTCTACATTGAGAGCTAGCTGCCATTCTTCGCACCAACTAGAAATTTTGTCTAAGTCATCCTGTATGCTATTACAGTCAGTTACAGACGACACCCTCCCATACACCACAGCATCACCAGCAAACATCCGCAAATTACAACTTACTCTGTCCATAAGATCATTTATATAGATAGAAAATAATAGCGGTCCTATCACACTCCCCTGGGGCATGCTTGACGATACACTAGTTTCTGATGAATACTCGCCGTCGAGAACAACGTACTGCGTTCTATTACTTAGGAAGTCTTCCAGCCATTCACAAATCTGTAAACCTATTCCATAAGCTCGTATCTTCGTTAGCAGTATGGAGTGTAGCACCGGGTGGAACGCCTTTTTGAAGTCGAGATAAAGTGCTACTCATTGTTTTGTTGCTTGACTTTCTGGAGAATTCAATCATCAATGCGTGTGACACTCCGTCGAAACTGAAAGAGTTGATTCGGAAAAAAAAAACGGCCTGACCTTCTCAGATCTGGCATTCTGATGTTGGACGACAATGCGAGACTACACTCACAGACGGTAACGCAAAACTATAATGCAACTCATGGTTAGAAGCGCCTACAACATCCCCATACCGTCCTTATCTCACACCTAGTAACTTCCATCTGTTTCCAGCTTTGAAGAAGACTCTCGACGTCAAATAACCCGTTCAACGCTTCTTCCCTATGCAACGCACTATTTTTTCCCCTTCTTCTTTTCCCCTCGAAGACCTTATGAAGTTTATAAAGCGGTTCACAAATATCTCTATGTACTTGGAAATTATGGAAATAAAAGATGTGTTACCTTTCATGTCTCATTCTTTTCTTTGGCCCTCATTAGGTTACGTTAGAAACACTAAAAGTGGGCCTTTGCGATAGCCTCTTGACAGCTCGAAATTTAAATGAAAATGACGGCTTAACCATTCATCTGACACGAAAATTGAATAATCTAATTTGTAGAGGAAAAAATTCTCTACAACTTTGCTCTCTTATGTTTTTTTTCATATCTCCTATAGTTTCAGAGATATTTGCAAAAATACCGGCGATTTTGGAATGTCTGTCTGTCTGTCTGCCTGTCCGTAACGCGTTACCTGTTTGTAAGACGAACCGTTCAACCGATCAGCACCAAATTTTACAGACATAATTGTCGGCAGCTAGAGACAAGAACTTCCCTTTTTAAAATTTTTCGGACAAAAAATACAGTAGTAATACAAAAAAAGCCGTTTGTAATATAATTGTAATTTCAAACGAACCGTTCATCTGACGCGAAAATTGAATAAACGAATTTGTAGAGCAGAAAATTCTATACAACTTTGCTCTGTTATGTTTTTTCATATCTCGTATCGTTTCAAATTTTCAAATGTTTGTATAGTCTATGGGACTTAACTACGGGGTCATCAGTCCCTAAACTTACAAACTACTTATGAGCTACTTACGAACTAGGACGGCACAAATATCCATGCCCGAGGGGGGATTCGAACCCCCGACCGTAGTGGCCGTGAAGACCGTGACTGGAGCGCCTTAGTCCTCTCGGCCACCGTGGCCGGCTCGTATCGTTTGAGACATATTTGTAAAAATAACGGAGATTTGACACCCTCCATTGATTTAACGAAAACCAGCCGTTATTTGCAAAAATATTTGCTAAATAAACAATTCAAATAATATTTACACAGAAATTACCTGGGCAACTGAGATGTCGGAGACGAAGTGGATTTTATCACACTACACACGATGGGATCAAATACCGGGGCAACGCAAAGATCACATAGCTCACGGCGTACGAATGTGGTTCGAAGAGCACCAACACGAGTTTACCGAATTTTGCTCGCCATCAAGCTACTCAGATTGGAACGCAATAGATAACATCTGGGGACCAGAGCTACCTGCTGAACGTGGTTATTCAGACTTTTAACATTCCGTCACTTTAACGCCGCGGTGGGCCAGCCATGAGGAGAAAGCCCATGTGGTTCCACTCGACCACTCCCAGGCCGTCACCTATCGTCCGCGATGGGCGCGCAGTTCGACACATTCCCACCGAGAACTTTACGGCAATTGTCTCTCGCCCGACGTAACCGAGGCGTGCGGACGCGGTAATCCGAAGGGTAACAGCCCACAGGCAGAATTTTCGTACGAAATTGTCGCAGATAATGGGCCGTAAACGTTTATCGAAGATTACGCTGGAACTTTATCGCTTTCTGGAAACGCTCGGTGAAACGGGGTAGTTCGATTTCGCAGCTACAGTACCAATGTCATCTTCGGTTGGCGGAGTTTGTGCGTGTGTTACGAAGTTACAGCTTTCTTCAACCTTCCATTCAAGCACAGACCATATACATGACGCTCTTATTCATTCTTGGGCACTTGTTTTGGTCTTTCATTACTATCTCGCGTGGTAAAAGAAGGCGGTAATAATAATTTGTGGTATAAATATTTCATTTGGACGCCGCTTCAGCCATAAACCACTCCATTTATCAAACATAGAAAAGGGGGCCTACGGTTTTTCAAGTTCAATCCGAACTACGTATCGGTTTTAGGTTACATAAGCTTCTTTGACGTAGGTCTACATTCGTTGGAGCAATTGTAATATCGCTGGTGTGCGGCACTTGCAGTTCAGTGGTCGGCAATCGTGTAAAGCTGTTGAGTTCGGAGAGTCGAGGAGTTATATGAGCTGACGCAATTAGACTGTGCATTTTAATAATTAGCGGCACACAGTGGGAAAGGCGAACCAGAGATTCGGTTTTATTGGCAGAACCCTTAAAAGATGCAACAGAACTACAAAAGAAACTGCATACACTGCGGTTGTCCGTCCATTTTTTGAGTATTGCTGCCCAGTGTAGGATCCGTATCAGGTGGGTTTGACGGAGGACATCGAAAGAAGGGCAGCTCGTTTCGTATTGTCACGATACAGGGGAGACAGCGTTACGGAAATGATACAGGATCTGGGATGGGAATCATTACAACAACGGCGCTTATCGCTGCGGCGTGGGCTACTTACGAAACTCCAATCGCCAACATTCTCCTCCGAATGCGAAAATATATTGTTGACTCCCATTTACATAGGTAGAAATGATCATCAGAATAAAATACGAGAAATCAGAGCTCGAACGGAGAGATTCCGGTGTTCTTTCTTCCCGCGCGCTATTCGAGAATGGAATGGGAGATAAATATAACGGTGGTTAGATAACCCTCTGCCAGGCACTTAAATGTGATTTGCAGAGTATCCCATGTAGATGTAGATGTTATCTAACCTTTTTTCTTTACGTCCCCTTTCCCGGTTGCACAGTGGTAGAGTGCCAGAGTACAAATCCAAAGGTCCCGGGTTCGATCCCCGCCAGGTCCTAGGATTTTTATCTGTCACTTTCCACTTCTTTCAGCTCTGGCAGTATTGCTCATGTGAAAAATACTGAGTAGCACCGTGGTTCGGAACCCACGTTAAACTATAGGTCCCCCTATAACTGGCTGGGTAAGTCAGTTGGAAGGTCGGAGGAAGTCAACGGCATACCACTTCCAAACACGACCATGTCTAGTAAAGCACTGTGTTGTTCAAACCAATCTTCGGATTGTTGACTGCTTTACCTTACCCCTTTCCCTGGTTGGATAACTGGGGTACTCTAGGGACACGCAAGTCGCCGAAGTGCCGTCCAATTGAAAGACTTGCTCCAGGCCATTTGATACAAACTCTCCATCCACTGTACAGACGGAAGTGTTGCACTTTTTTATGTTAAATTAGGAATTGGTCAGGCAGTTAGCGTTCTGCAGGTCCAACAGTAAACCAGTAACGGAAAAAAATCCGAACGTGATGTGCTGTCATGGGTGGCAACCGAGCAGGTTTGCCAACTTAGGGGTTTTCGCTCCAGATTTAGGGGGAATTTTTTTTCAGGGGGGAATTTAGGGGGGAGAGAAAAGTTAGGGAATTTTTAGGGGGAAAAAGGAAGTATCGGGGGGATTTTTAGGGGGAAGAAGAGAATTTATTTATTTATTTTTGCATCAAATGTGTGTATGTAGCAATCGGAAGACGTGTTGCCGTACTGATTGCAGATGATCACTGCAGTCTGTGTTGATTACATTGACGCTCTTCTGTCACTACTGTCGCGGACATTGCACTGAAAGTCACGTGTATGTTCGGCAATTTAGTGCGTTAGCGTTTATTGTGTTGTATTGGTGGTCCACCATTATTTTTACTTTCATGACCAACTCAAGTTGTGATATAAATGCATTGTTTTATTGGTCAAAATGGCTACCAAAAATGAGAGAAAGTATGTACGAAAGTATGCGATGATCTGAAAACGACCCTTTGCTGAAAGGTAAGCTTGTAATTACTTATTCTTATGAGCTTTCTTTCGGTATTGCACCGCTACGTTCTGGCCTGTGGGCATTGCTCTTAATTTTTAATATATGTCAAAGAGATGGCGGGACGGAGAGAGAGAGAGAGAGAGAGAGAGAGAGAGAGAGAGAGAGAGAGAGAGAGAGAGAGGTAAGTGAATATACTTAGTCTGACGCGCTCTTATAAATCATCTAGTTAAGGGTGACTGGATTCGCTGCCAAAAATGCAATGTTTGGTACCACGAAGTATGCGTTGGTGCGTGACAAAAAAAGTGCTTTTTATGTGGAAGATGCCCGTAATCAAAATTTTACGAGAAAGTGATCATAATTGTACCTAGTGTGGTACATTTTCGATCGATGTTTCTCAATTCCGTAACTTTTTTTTTCCTTTGTGTTATACCAACATTTGTAACTGTATAATATTTGTTACATATTCATTAAACATCCAACAACTGCCTTAGTTAAAATTATTCCTTTTCACAATTTATTTCCAGTTATAACAACATTTGTCCGAAATGATCGAAATTGTACCACCTTCCCCTATATATGGTTTTTTTTTCTCCTGATTGTAGTCAGCCTGCATTTCCTAACTGCCCCCGTCCGTTCGCTTTTTATGGGGATTTCTTCCGATTTAGAGGGAATTTTATAGTAAATTTAGAGGGAATCTTTGTGACAGAGTTGGCAGCTCTGCAGCCGAGCAGTTTAGCGTGGTCGTGTGAACGTTTGTATTCCCGGCGTCGGAAATTGCTTTTAGAGACAGCCCGTCGGCTGACGGAACGGCAGCGGGCTTAAGCGACGGCCTCTAGCGGCGCGCCAGTGCGTACGCCGCGGGACGCGCCAGTATTTGGGCGCCAGTCACCCCCCCCCCCTCCTATCCACCCCTCCCTCCTGCTGCGGAAGATATTAAATGCCTCATAGCGTACCCAGTGGCAGCGGCGTCCGCACAGTTCATAAAATTGCCGCCGCGTGGCGCTGGTGCTTTGAGCGGCGACCGCCGCGCATGCGCACAGCGGCACTCGCGTTCCTGCGTGGCAACCTGCGCTGCCATGTCGTGTAAATTCTCGTCCCGCGTCCGCGGAAATCCCGCCGTCGCAAAATATTTTCACTGCGCGTCAGGGAGCCGGAAATCTGCGGGAAAGACTTGTTTTCCCAGCCGCAGTGCGTGCGGTCGTTACGTGTCTGCATTCAGCATGGCCGGCCTTAAGGCATGTGTAAACGGTGCAGACGCACAGGGCTCCGCCGAAACGTCAGAAAGTAATTTCAAAACTGTCATCCGTAATTTTGTTTCTGAAATTACTTTTAATGTAATGTAATGTAATTCAAGTATATACCCATTGTGACGAAACTATGACCACTGGAGTACGTTTCAGATTATGAAAATTATGCCCGTATCGGAGTCGAAAGAACTAGGGAGCCAGAGGTGCCCACAGGGGTTGGAGAGGGGGTCATTAAGCAAACTGTATCATTGAAATTAACCTATGTTTTCTTCACCGTTCAGGTTATCTCCATGCCCAATTTCTTGAAAATCTATCAAGCTGTTTAGACGTGAAAACATAACAGACAGCGCTTATTTCACATGTTTAATATTAGTATGGATATAGGCTTTCCCTTTATTTTCTATTAGCTAAAAACCCACTGTTGCCTGGGTATTTTTTTTATTTAGCCCTACCTTGAGTTAGTACTTCTGCTATTCCTTCTCCCTCCGTCCATCGCCGGCCACAGTGGCCGAGCGGTCTGCGACGCGCCAGGCAGTCTGCACGGCCGCTACGGCCGGGGGGGGAGGAGTTGAATCCCCCTCGGGCATAGAGGTTTGTGTCGTCTTTAGTGTATGGTAGTTCATAAGTAGTTTGTAAGTTAAGGGACTGATGACCCGGCAGTTAAGTCCCTTATGCTTAACAAACATTTGAACATTTCTCTGTCCATCTTCTCTTTTCTAAGAACATGTTATATTTATCGGAGAATATATAAGAAATAAGGCTGTCTTGCATAAGGTACAGAAATGTACGTGCAGTATCCAAACAAAGAAAGATAGCAATCAAAATACAAATGACATATAAAATTCCCACGATCTCATATTTATTGAGTTATATGTTGTACAGTTGTATAATTTGTCAGGTACATATTATTTTCTATAAGTGCTGTACATGTGTAAAATCTATTGCGAATACAATTAGTAGTAAAGAAGTGATAGTTTAAAACTTGGTACGTGATGGGGTGGTCTTTCATGACTGTTACTGTTTATGTGCTCATATCTCATGAACTACGTGTCGTACTGTGATACAATTTAGAAGGTATACTCAACTATATGCGTGTATACTGTCTGTAAAATTTCCTGCGGCTACAATTTGTAGTGTAAAAATTATAAATTGTATCGTCATACCGAATGTCGTATTTTTACTCCATAAACAGCGGAAAAGTAGTAAGCGAGAAACTTTTTTCCTTCCATAATTTTGCTATGGTTGTCAGCGAGAAAAAGTTTAATAAAGGTTTGAAATTATATTTAAAGTTTGTCGCAAGACGCTAACTACTCTCTTTCTCATATAGCGTATTTATGAAGTCTCGCCGCATTATGTGGCAGTTTTCTGCTATTCCTGTTGTTTATGTCATATATGCTGAACCATGTGTCGTATGTCATTGTTAACCCAGTAGAATTTGTTATCTCACGGTAAGGAATGTGTGTACCAAATTTGGTTGAAATCGGTCCAATGGTTTAGGAGAAAATGAGCAGCATTGTCGCAAAAGCAGTAGTTTTTCGGGCATCTCGTTGTTTATGACGACATATCTCGTGAACTTTATATCGTATGTGATTCTTACACTTACGGCGACCGTCATCATGGATTGAAGCTTACGTGTACAAAATTTCATAAAGATTGGAACAAAACTATAGATTTGTATGCAACACGTACAAACATATGGACACACTGCTTTATATATTAGAAGATTAGAAGACTAGCTGCAAGTACCCGGCTTTGCTCGGGTTTAAAATAAGGTTTTCTGTAGAAGCGTACAAAACCGTTTATTTGAATGGAATAAAAGGGTATACCTGCCCCATGTAAGATTGTGTACGTGTACCAAATTTCACGTTATTTGGTTATCTGGATTTGAGTTACAAGAGGACAGACAGACAGACAACAAATGCGTCTTGTATGTATAGAGAAGATGTATTGCTGAACAAGACTCAGCATTGTTCACTAGGTGCAGACAGCTACAGGACTATAGAGTCTATAAGTAGATTACTGCGAGACAACCATAATGTCTGACTTCGACTAGTGCTTTATTGTACTGGAACACCGCGCGACAGCCCTAAGCTAACTGGTTAATAATAGAAACGAAGTGAGCACTCCAACAGTGCCTGTCAACATTCTCAAGAACCGATTAAGGCATTCCTTCAGGACGTAAGTACACAGTTGCAGCCTCGACACAATTCCGAGACTCGCTCCCACACTGACCTGTTCGGGCTTTTCGGTCCGCCCTGCCCCGACTCGTCGATGCGCGCAACCGCAGGCGCTTATAAGCGGCGCCTATAACGCGCTTAGCCGGGCGGTGACGTATTGTGATTGCGGGCCACTTATAATGGCCGCGGGTTGATTTGTGGGGGCGGCGTTCCCATGACTCCCCATTTGGGGCGGCGCCATCTGTCTCCACTAACGCGCCAATTACTTTCGACCCGGCGCGCAATCAGGGCTGCCCCGGGCGCTTTGCCGGTTATCGTTTCCGCCCTGTTTTTCATTTTTATTTTTTCGCTTCTCGCCTGGGCCGCGAGATTACCTACAGCGCGCTCGCGAACCCCCAGGAAAACAAGCGGGCCACAAGGCGAGTGGCCCAATCGAGCGTAAGCAGATTACTCTGCCCCCTTTTCCGCAGAGTAACTTCTGACGCTCGAACACGCCGGTGACACGGGCGGAAAAATCGAGTTTACGTTGAAGTCTGATACATTCATGAAACCTATTTGTCTCTGCCGGTACTGTAGGGGTAAACTCCGTCCTACAGGCCTCAAAAGGTTGGACAGATGCCGACCGGCCGCCGTGTCATCATCAGCGGATGCGGTATGTAGGGGGAATGTGCTGAGAGCCCCGAATTCCCGGCCGATATGTTTTTTTTTTTTTTTTTTTTTCCTGAAATTCGTTCACCAAACAAGACGAAGTAAACACTCCAGTATTCAATTCAAGAACGCCGGCAGAGGTGGCCGAAGGGACTGAGGCGCTTCAGTCACGGTCTGCACGGCCACTACGGTCGGGGGTTCGAATCCCCCCTCGGGCATGGATATTTGTGCCGTCCTTAGTTTTAGGTAGTTCATAAGTAGTTAAGTCCCTTAAGCTTAACAAACATTTGAACATTTTTGAATCTAAGAACAGCTGCCAGCATGCGAAACTTAGAAGTAGATGTTCCTGGAGTAGTAAAACAACTTAAGTCACTAAACAAAAACAAATCTTCCGGGACAGATTGTATACCAACTAGATTCCTCCCAGAGTATTCTGATACAGTAGCTTCGTACTTAGCTTTAATTTACAAACGATCACTCAGCGAAAGATCCGTAACCAAAGACTGGAAAGTTGACCAAGATACTCCAATATTCAAGAAAGGCAACAGGAGCAACCCCCAAAATTACAGACCAATCTCATTGACGTCGATTTGCAGTATGATTTTGGAAATTATACTTTGTTCGAATATTATGAACTACCTCGAAGAGAACGACTATTAACCAATAGTCAACACGGATTCAGGAAGTATCGCTCTTGCGAAACACAGCTTGCCCTTTATTCACATGAAGTGTTAAGTGCCATCGACAAGGGATCTCAAATCGATTCCATATTTCTGGATTTCAGGAAGGCTTTTGACACAAGCGCCTTCTAAGGAAATTACGTGATTATGGAATATCTCCCCAATTGTGCGATTGAATTCACGATTTCCTATCAGAAAGGACACAGTTCGTTGTAATTGACGGTAAGTCATCGAGTAAAATAGAAGTGATATCTGGCGTTCCACAGGAAAGCGTTATAGGTTCCCTATTCTTCCTTTTGTTTAAAAACGATTAAGGAGACAATCTGAATAGTTCCCTTAGACTGTTCGCGGGTGATGCTGTCGTTTCTCGCTTAGTGAAGTCAACAGAGGATCAAAAGCAACTGCAAAGCGATTTAGACAAAATTTCTACATGGTGCGAAAATTGGCAATTGACACCAAATAAAGAAAAGTGTGAAGTAATACACATGACCACTAAAAGAAATCCGCTGAACTTCAATTACGCGATAAATCAGTCAAACCTTAAGGTCGTAAATTCTACCAAATACCTAGGAGTTACAATTACGAACAACTTTGACTAAAGAGAAAACACAGAAAATATTGTGAGGAAGGCGAACCAGGCAAACCAAAGGTTACGTTTCATTGGCAGAACGCTTCGAAGTTGCACCAGCTCCACCAAAGAGACTGCCTACATCACACTTGTGCGTCCGCTCCTGGAGTACTGTTGCCCCTTGTGAGACCCCCACCAGGTGGGACTGACGGAAGACATTGAGAAGGTTCAGAGAAGGGCAGCTCGTATATATATATATATATATATATATATATATATATATATATACGGAGGGGGGGGGAGCAGGAAGCGTGACAGAAATGTTGCACGAATTGGGGTGTAAATCATTAAAAGAAACACGTTATTCAATGCGGCGTTATCTGTTTGAGAAGTTTCAATCAGCGACTTTTACTTCTGGGAATGTGAAAATATTTTGCTAGAAGCCACCTCCTTAGGGAGACATGACCCTCCCAATAAAACAAGAGAAATCAGATCGAAAACGAACTGTGATTGTGGACGGTCTACCCGAATGTGGCTCATCCTCGACTCCTTCTTTTCCTTCACTAAAGCGTTTAAACAGCTCAGACGCTAACATTTTACTCAATGCTTTAGCGCTTAAATCCCACGGGTCTCTGTCGCCGTTTTGCTTAATTTGGAACAAAACTTGATGTTAACGCGTTGCTCTATTTTGCGCTCCATGTTGCAATGACACGAGTTCTCACACTGACTCTTTTAGCTGGGTAGTAGCGTATACCACCGCTTCACTGCTGAACTTTACACATCTACATCTACATGGGATACTCTGCAAATCACATTTAAGTGCCTGGCAGAGGGTTCATCGAACCACCTTTATACTATTCATCTCCCATTCCATTCTCGAATAGCGCGCGGGAAGAAAGAACATCTGAAACTTTCCGTTCGAGCTCTGATTTCTCGATTTTTATTCTGATGATCATTTATACCCTTTGTAGGTGGGAGTCAACAATATATTTTCGCATTCGGAGGAGAATGTTGGCGATTGGAGTTGCGTAAGTAGACCACGCGGCAGCGATAAGCGCCGTTGTTGTAACGATTCCCGTCCTAGGTCCTGTATCATTTCCGTGACGCTGTCTCCCCTGTACCGTGACAGTACAAAACGAGCTGCTCTTCTTTGGACTCTTTCGATGTCTTCCGCCAAACCCACCTGATAAGGATCCCACATGGGCAGCAACACTACAAAAAAAAAAAAAAAAAAAAAAAAAAAAAAAAAAAAAAAAAAAAAAAAGGGGGGGGCGGACAAGCAATAGGGGCGTTTGTCGACATGTCCTTCATGTCCCTCAATGTGTATGCCCGGGCACCTCATCGTCGTTAGCGCGGTTTTGCAAAATATGGGACCATTCGCCGAACATTTCAGACGCATGTTGCAGTTCGTCTCCTTCTAATCTCTGCCCATTTCACCGGTATCTGCAGAGAATTGGAGGGGCCGCGGTGGAGTAGCAGAGCGGTCTAAAGCACCTCGCTTCGGAGCGCGCGGTTGCTCGCCGTGGAGGTTCGAGTCCTCCCTGGGGCGTGTGTGTGTGTGTGTTTGTTCCGTAGGTTAGTTTCCCTAGGTTTAAGTAGTTTGTAAGCTACGGACTGATGACCACGCAGTTTGATCCGATAGATTCACAGACATTTGAACATTTGAATTGGAGGCTTCAGCTTCGTCTTCCCGCCAGAAGTAAACAACCTGCCGTTACGACCGCGAGTGCCCGGACAGGCCGGCTGGCGGGCAGCAACAGTGGCGGGGCGCGCCGGCCGCTAGCGGTGACGTCACAGCCGCCGCTAGCGGTGACGTCACGGCCGCGGCCGTGCCCCCAATTGGCGGCCATTACCCGCGCCGCTGTCTGGCGCCGCCGTATATCAGCGCGCGGGTCATAGGGCGCCCGCCGCCCATTGTTTTCCTCAGGCAGTCGCCTGATAAGGGACTAAATAACGGGACGAGAAAATAAATCTTCCCTCCCTCAACGATGGTTATCATTTTCCTTGTTCTCAGCGGTGGCCAGTCAATAACACACACACACACACACACACACATACATACACATCAAACGTAGAAGTCGTTGAAGTGGGTATCGTTGTAAGTGGCGCGTCTTGTTCTGTCAGTAGGATCAAACGATAAAGTAAGCCTGAACTCCATCCTAAGGTCTTCGAAAGGCCTACCAGGTACCGACCGGCCGCCGTGTCATCCCCCACAGGAGGGGGTGGTCAGCGCCCCTCACTCCCGGCCGTTGTGTCGGTTTTCGTGACCGTAGCCGCTAGTCCCCATTCTAGTAGCTCCTCACAAGGGCTGAGTGTTCAAATATTTGTAGAGCTTATGGGACTTAACTACGGTATCATCAGTCCCTAAACTTACAAACTACTTATGAACTACCGGATACTAAGGACGATACAAATATCCATGCCGGAGGGGGGATTCGAAGCCCCGACCGTAGTGGCCGTGCAGAACGTGACTGGCGTGCCGCAGAACGCTTGGCCACCGCTGCCGGCGGGGCTGAGTGCACCCAGCTTTCTAACTGTCCTCGGCAAACCCGCACGGTGACCAATCCAAGTGCTAGCCAAGCCCGACCTAAAGGCCAAGTGGCCAATAGTTCCTCCCGGCTTGTTGCATGTACCAGAGACTCATTACTTTAACACGTTCGCTGCCGTGCGCCAGCCGCGGTGGCCGAGTGGTCTGCGGCGGGCTAGTCACGTTTTGCACGACCACTACGGTCGGTCGGGGGTTCGAATCCCCTGTCGGGCATGTATATTTTTGGTGTCTTTAGTTAAACTAGTTGATAAGTAGTTTTAAGTATAAGGACTGATGACCCCGTAGTTAAGTCCCATAAGTTCTACAAACATCTGGCCATTTAACAGGCTTTCTTACGTCCTATCGTTCCGGAAATTCGACAGACAGTGGACCACTCGATTCGCACCATCAAAAGAACAAAGCTCTGCTAACGGTATACTAAGCATTTCATATCGCTGGCAAGGAATTCTGCACAACGCTGGTAACTACTTTGTAGGACAGTAACCGGTGCAAATACGTAACGCTTTTGTTTCGCCGGCCGAGGTGGCCGAGCGGTTGCAGCGTGCCAGTCACGGTCTGCACGGCCGATGCGGTCGGGGGTTCGAATGCCCCGTCGGGCATGGATGTTTGTGGCGTCTTTAGTATAAGCTAGTTGATAAGTAGTTTGTAAGTTTAGGGACTGATGACCCCGTTGTTAAGTCCCATAAGCTCTACACACACTTGAACATATCAGGTGGCATTATACCTGTTAGCAGGGGAAGCTGGAGTAGATCTGATTGCGCCAGATATTATGCGCATGGTAGCATCCAGTTGGGTGTCGACAAGCTCTGTATGGTGGCTGTTCATCGATACAGGTGCACAATACTCAGCACTTGAGTACACCAAACCCAAGGCTGAAGAACGCAAGGTGGTAGCTGATGATCCCCAGGTAGTTCCACATAATTTATGCAGTTTGTTGTTACGAGTTTTCATTTTCTCAGCTACTTTTAAAATGTGTTGCTCGTAGGTCATGTTCGGTCCAGAATGACACCTAGATATTTTGGGTACCAATTGCGGGGAAGAACTCTGCCTCTGAAAGCTACATTCAGCAACACCTTCGGTAAATGATTGTCCACCTTCGGCCATCCAGATTTAGGTTTTCTGTTATTTGCCTTTCAAAGGGCACGGCCAAGTTCCTTCCTCATCCTTACCCAAAACTCCGACCGTAAGCTCCGTCTCTAATGACCTAGCTGTCGACGGGACGTTAAACCCTAAGCTTCCTTCCTTCCTTCCTAAATGATTGTTCAAGTGGAAGCAAGAAACCTCTGTTTTGTTCGCACTGGGTTGAAGTCTCCAGTTTCTATTCAAAAATGTTCAAATGTTTGTAAATCTATCGGACACAACTGCGTGGTTATTAGTCCGTAGCTTACAAACTACTTAAGGTAAACTAATCTAAGGACAACACAAACATCCATGCCCGACGGGGGACTCGAACCCCCGACGGTGAACGGCTGCTCTCACTGCAGCACGGTGCCCCAGTACGCACGGCTAATCCGCCGCGGCTCTCCAGATTCTGAAATAAGTCTCCAGTTGCCACTATTTCGGTTCCAACCCTCGTATTTCACAAAATTTGAACAAAACAACATAGTTAGCAATAAACTACTTGCTCTTTTTTAGCGTTCGTCGGGATACAAAATAACCAGCCTGTATGTTTGGGTACTGTACTTCAGGTGATGACGTCATAACCATTTAGCTTCGGCAGTAATTTTCACCGGCCTGTAACCGGGGCTCTAAACTGCTACCATTTATATAGATTACTGACGATTACGTGGGGGGCACTGCATTCGTACCTAGGCCGTATTGCGATCTTAGGGCTGACGTCGAAACGGCGCAGTAACGTTAATTTATTTGCCGTTTGCCGGGCCAGCGTTCATCAGCCACCGTGCCTCTGCCTCTGTCGGGTGGAGGTCGGTTAAGTTGCGGTTACCGCTGCGGCTCGTAAGCTTTGTTGACGCGTAAATCCGTGGCCGGGCAGCGCTGAAATCCGCCAGCAGTTTACTCGGACAGCCAGGTGCTTTATTAGCAGTCAAGCGAGCGCTGTTTGCTGAACTGGCTCTGCGCTGCCTCTGTCTGCCGCCCTCGCAAACTGTTACCGTCAAACCGAACGCTGCGCCCGGGATTTCGAGTCTCTACCTACGAGCAACACAAAGTGGAAAACACTGTGTTCCTACAGTTGCCGTGGCATCTAATTTGCATCAAAATACCGTGATTCGTGATATGGTGGAGTCTGAATAAAGGCCTGCTGGTTCATTGAAATTAATCGATTAAAGATATTTTTATCAAAATTTTTTAGAAGTCATTCCGTCACGGACGATCTCCGAGTTGATAAAGTGTTTACTTGTTAATTAGTTGTATTTTGCGTTTTTTCTTTCCTGCCGTGTACGAACTCTAGGTATTGATCGAAGAGAGGATACGGAAGAAGAAAGGTCTAATGTACTTATGTCCAGAAATGCAAGGGCATTATTGAAGACTGCGATACAGCGCGTCGGCTTTGACGAATCACGTAATATCTGAGTCTCATAAGATACAATGCTTGTTCAAATGCTTGTGAATCTATCGGACCAAAATGCGTGGTCATTAGTCCATAGCTTACAAACTACTTGAACAAAGTTAAACTAACCTAAAGACAAACACACACACACACACACACACACACACACCACACACACATACCTCAGCGAGTACTCGAACCTCCGACGGCGAGCAACCGTGCGCACCGCAGCGAGGCGCCTTAGACCGTTCGGCTACTCCACCACGGCTACGATCTCCAAGTTGATGAAGTGTTTACCTGCTAAGTAGCTGTAAAGATATTTTTGGAAACATTTTTGTTCCACTTATCGGAAACTGCACTCTTAATTTAAATTTGTATGTAAACAACAGTCTAGAGTGCAATTTTTTTCTATTTTTCGACTAGTTTCGGTTTTATTTAAATCATCTTCGGGAAATTAACCTCCACAACATCAATGGAGCTTAATTTCTTGAAGATCGTTTTAATAAAACCGAAAGTAGTCGAAAAAAATTGCACTCTAGACTGTTGGTTATATACAACTAGCTGTAAAGAGTTTTTCCCCTGCTGTCTACGAACTCTAGGTATTGGTCGAGAAGAGGACACGGAAGAAAAAATGTCTAATGTACTTATGTCCGGAAATGATGGGCATAATTGAAGACCGCGAGCCGGCCGCGGTGGCCGAGCGGTCTGCGGAGTGCCAGTCACGGTCTGCACGGCCGCTGTGGTGGTGGGTTCGAATCCCCCCCCCCCTCGGGCGTGGATGTTTGTGCCGTCTTTAGTCTTAGCTAGTTCATAAGTAGTTCGTAAGTTTAGGGACTGATGAGCCCGTAGTTAAGTCCCATAAGCTCTACAAACATTTGAACATTTTGAAGACCGCGATACAACCCGTCGGCTGTGGCAAATGACGTCATATCTGAGTCTCAGAAGATACGCTACGTGCAAAACAAACACAATCAACGAATATAAACATACTGTATAATATCGCAAAACTTATGTATTGTTGATAATAAATAATCTGTGATTATTCTCCTAAATTACAAATTACCACAACAGAATGAACATTCGGTCACAGGTCTCACAAGGAAAGTACATGTGCTCGAACAAACGTATGAACCTTTGGTTACAGGATCTCTACGTACACCTCAATGTGCTGGTGGGTGTCGTTTATCTGCAAAGCTCTGCAATCGTGCTCTAGATAGCACTGTAGATGTAATTGTAGACACCATACGTAATGCAGATATCGTAACTATAACTAATGTAATAATCATCGTACATGTTCTCTAGCGAATTGTCATCAAAAGGCGTGATGATAGTTGCAACTTTAACCTTCTTCCCGAAAGACTGTTGGTATTCACTGCCACTGTTTCCATCGCCTCTTCCCGCACTTACCGTAGCACTACCGCTTGCAATGAATTGTTCGTCATTATCATCCCTATTAGCATTATTATGAGTTTTTTTGTAACAACAGTATCTAACTTATGCTCATATTTTTGTACCATAACATATACGAGAAAGCATGCAAATGATTCATCGTCTACACTAATACCATCATGACGAAGAAGGGTTCTTCGAAACTTCATCTCAACCAATCGCAATACTTTAGCAGGATTTGTTATCAATCGCCGCTCCATCTGACTCTTCACCACACAAATAACATCACAAAACGCAAATTCGGAGGCACACTGCACCGTCCCTACTGGCGAACCGACAGGTCAAAGTACAATGCGGCATGGCACACGCAGAGGCCTCTAACGGACGACTGCAGAGTTTTGCAGATGTGGGAGTATCACTAGTACAATAAGGGATCTTTACATTATCTCTCATACGATATGTGTTTCTTCGAGCCCAAGCATTTTCCTTGTTAGAAGTACTGTCCCATCTCGCAGCTACAACCGAGCGCCGGAAAAATAGATAATATGAAAACGTATGTGTATATCTTTGGCGTTTACTGCCAACCTAAGGAGGCATAAGTGCCACCCTTTTATAGAAAACGGTGCACTATGGGATATGGTGCCACCGTCTAGCGCCATCCCTTATTTCTTGTTTCTCCACACAAACCTATTTCACAAAATGTTTAAATGATTGTCAGTCTTAAGGGACTTCACTGCGGGGTCATCAGTCCCTAAACTTACAAACCACTTATGAACTAGTTTATACTAAAGGCGACACAAACATCCATGCCCGAGGGTGGATTCGAACCCCTGCAGCATAGCGCCTCATTGTGCTCGGCCGCTCCGCCGCGGCTTTTAACTATCAATGTTGCCGCAGATCAAGAGAAATGGCCTCGCGCCTCAATGCGCTCGGCCGCGGCGGTTTCTACACAAGACTGTTTACTACTTTGACGCACAGTGACAGGGGCTAACATGTAACGTTTGTGTATCAGTTGTGAATAATTAGTTGCTACTGTTTAAGTTCCAACCCTCGTTCATATATCCAGTGGAAGGTTGATTTCTGCACCTCGTGATCAGTTATTTCCTGTCGCCTTGCTTATGCACCGGCGCATCTTCAGCAGCTATTACGACTCCTGTCATAATGTTGAAGAGAACACTTTCAAAACAGCCCTACTAGACATCGAAATTGCTGCCTCAGACTCAAGGGTTTCTTATTGGAGCTCAGTAATTTCACGTACTTATAAAGACATACTGTGAAAGTCAGATATTATACTGCACAGATTAAATGTAACTAATAAATACGCTACACATACGCATGAAATCGAATCCGTCACATTAACTACTCTAACTACCCTTTGACTGTTTGACATACCTAACAATGACGAATGAAGATAACTGTATTTGTGGTTACAATCTGGTAAATTGCCATCCGATGATATCTATTTACCACTGGAAATATGCGCGGACCGAACATTAATGGTACACAGTTGTGTATTGCAAGTATACAGGCAAACGTGTAGTACAAGCGAGCGGGTATTTCTGCATTCTATGTATGTGTTTCCGCAATTCCATCAAATATCGTCATTTAATTAGTACATACAAAAAGTAGCAAGAGAGACAGGTCAGTAGAGTAGTAGAGTGCAATTGAATTAACGCATTGACATGTTTTAGAGCAGCACATTATTAGATGAATGATGCAGAAACGAATATTTTTTGATTTTACTGTTTGTTGAAGCACCGACAGACTGCACTTTGTACTGTTTTGACGGGAAAAAGACACCACTCTTTCTAGTTTATTGGGCTGTTTCGTTTCCAGTATTTTGTGGGCAATTACCGCAGCTTTATTTTATTCGAACAACAGAAGCGCCCTTTAACTGATTCCAGTGACATTTACATTCTTTACTGCTGTGTACTTTCGTCTACATCCTAAACCCAGTGAACTTTAACCTTCGCAGTTGTTACTGTAGTAAAATCGAGACATTTAGTCAACACAGGACATTTCGCTATGTCGCCTGTTAACGATTGGTGCATCAAGAACCGATTTCGCCTGATTCCAACACAGTCGTAACCGCATTAACCCCGTGAAAATTAATTTCCAGATGAACATACCTATCAAACGAGCCCATTCATTCTGGAATTAAAAAATGTATACCGATTCACCGTGGCGATAACAGAAACAGGAGAACGGTTCGGCTCTGAGAGAATGCAATATCAATATTGAAGCTTACCAGCAGGTCTTTTCGAACCGCATTATCCGATAATGAGACCCGTAATACAAAGCGTCGGTGGTTATCTCCCAAATGACACGCACACAGCTCTACTGGAGCGGTAGTCCGGTTACGGGAGATAACGTAGCGTTAACTGCGGACGGACGGATATTTCGTCGCGACTTAATTTCCTGGCGGCTGTTATGTTTGTGACGTCTCCAACATGGCTACGCTCCCGGTCGATTGCAGTCACTGCCGAGAAGAAATCCGCAATACTTGTTTTGCGCGTAAAAATTTGACATAATAGGAAATGTGTTAATGTTAAATAGTGATTACAGATTATGGTACAATCCCCAAATATCACTGTGCGGGAACTGTATTCAGAACTATAAAATGATTTCCAATCCATGGTGTACAACAGCAATCAGTTAGAATAAACATTCCTTCAAACCGTCTTGATTGCAAACTTTTTATTAGTTAATGACGCGTTTCGCCCTTTAGCAGGGCAGCTTCAGATTATAATGCGCTCTCCGTGGTGTGACACCGTAAGTTGTTATTGCGGTGTTTCTATTTTCCTGGAATGTTATTTGGATTTCCTTGTGGCCCTTAATCGAAGCGGTGGTCTCTGATGACACAAGATAAGCCCATGTTTACAATTGCGCTCACGGGCGGTGGGCGTGTGTGGCGTGCTGCTCCGCCGACTTGTACAGAGTCTGTACAAGTCGGCGGAGCAGCACACCACGCCCGTGAGCGCAATTGTAAACATGGGCTTATCTTGTGTCATCAGAGACCACCGCTTCGATTAAGGTAATCTTAAAAATCGGTTTTATGTTTCTCACATCTTTACCGAGTATGTTCCAATTGTAATTCGTTGTTACCCGTACATTTGTAGGGCCACAAGGAAAACCAAAAAACATTCCAGGAAAATAGAAACACCGCAATAACAACTTACGGTGTCACACCACGGAGAGCGCATTATAATCTGAAGATGTCCTGCTAAAGGGCGAAACGGGTCATTAACTAATAAAAAGTTTGCAATCAAGACGGTTTGAAGGAATATGTATTCAGAACTGTTCAACAACTGTGGAATGATACATTCCTCCACTCCATTATGGCTTCATGCGCCAACAGTATATGCCAATTCCAAGTAGAAGACATCTCTCTTGAAAATTGTTTTTTTTTTTTTATTTCGCAGGAGTTATCAAAAATGAATGAAACAGTGCAACGAAGAATACTGCTTCCCAGTACACGTACATCACCTCACCGTTGGTGGGCGAGATATCATACAGACTCGTCAACCTCCTCAAAGGTCCAGACATCAAAATTTCCTTTTCTACCCGTTGAAATGTTTGTTAAGCTTAAGGGATTTAACTGGCCGGCCGCGGTGGCCGAGGAGACTGAGGCGCTTCAGTCAGGGTCTGCACGGCCACTACGGTTAGGGATTCGAATCCCCCCTCGGGCATGGATATTTGTGCCGTCTTTAGTATAAGGTAGTTCATAAGTAGTTTGTAAGTTTAGGGACTGATGACCCCGCAGTTAAGTCCCATAAGCTTAACAAACATATGAACATATATGGACTTAACTGCGGGGTCATCAGTCCCTAAACTTGCAAACTACTTATGAACTACCTTACACTAAAGTCGACACATACTGTTGTGTCGCACAAGTCTAAAGTGCGCGCCACCTACTTTCGCCGCGCGCCGCCATGCACGCACGGCGCGGCGTTCCTACAACAGCGCCCTCTGCTGCAACTCCGCTCGTGGGCACGACTGCTGCATCGTTCACTTGGGACTGAGACAGGAACCAGTTAGCACTTGGGAATCAGATAGGCACCAGTAAAGACTTGGCTATCGGATAGGCACTACGAATCATCAGTAGGCACTACGAATCATCAGTAGGCAGGCCTCTAACTAGTTAATGTATCAGCGTTCTGCAGTCAAGAACTGTGTAAAAGTTAAGTATTACTAAGTCTCTATGAAATATATATCTCGTTCTAATTTACTCTGGTGTTTTTAGTTTCTGCTGTCCCACTGGCTGGTCACCTCCGTACCTGCACACGCGTGCATCCTTTATTCCTGTGTCGGTCTCCTTCTACTCGGCCACCGACACCCAGGTCAACCGGCGGAAACGAGACACAAACGTGGCGACGAGGCTGGGACACAAAACATACACCCATGCCTGAGGGAGGATTCGAATCCCCTACCGTAGCGGCCGTACAGACTGTGACTGGCGCGCCGCAGAGCGCTCGGCCACCACGGCCGGCTTTTTCTACCCGAAATCATACACGATGTCAATTCATTCACAAAGAATCTCCTGTTACAAATCTCTCCTCCAAATGTATTTATAAACGTATATGTGCCCAGTACATTGGAGCCGGCCGCGGTGGCCGAGGGGATTGAGGCGCTCCAGTCACGGTCCGCACGGCCACTACGGTCGGGGGTTCGAATCCCCCCTCGGGCATGGATATTTGTGCCGTCCTTAGTTGTAAGTAGTTCATAAGTAGTTTGTAAGTTTAGGGACTGATGACCCCGTAGTTAAGTCCCATAGACTTTACAAACGTTTGAACGTTTGAGTACATTGGACAAACAGGTCACGCTATGAAAACTCGTTTTCATGAGCACCACCTAACTGCAAAGGGCGAAGCTAAAAGTTATTTTTTATTTGCGGAACATCTATCTCTACTATTTAAGGCCTCTATACACTTTCCGATTTGTCGGGACCCAATTATCGGCAGTCCGATAAATTGGACATGTGGAGGCGCTTGCCGACCAATTTGCTTGTGGGGTGGGTTGGTCGGGTCTGACAGTCCGACATCCGACTCCCCCCATCCCCCCACATCACCAGAAAAACTGTACCGTGTGTAGCGCTACCAGACCAACTTCCTGCCTGCGATCGTCTGCACAGCAAACACGAGAAAACAAAATCAGTTCGACAAACAGACACCAGAACAGGTAGGCGCTGCGTGTAGTTGGTCGGAACATGTAAAGGCTGTTTCCAATTGGTTGGTTCGTAGGACAGCTTGTTGGTCGAACGATAAATCGGAGCGTGTGTAGGGGTCTTTATCTCCAAGGCAGGAAGAGGATAGAGGTTTTTGAAATGTGTTACCGAAGAATGCTGAAGATTTGGTGGCTAGTTTGCGTAACTAATGAATAGGTACTGAACAGAATTGGGGAGAAAAGGAATTTTTGGCACATCTTGACTAAAATTTAGCATTGGAGGGAAATGTGTGGGGGGAAAAACTCGCAGAGAGAGACCAAGAGATGAATATAGTAAGCCAATTCAAATGGATGTGGTTTGTCGTTCTTATGAAGAGGTTTACTCAGGATAGAGTAGGGTGGAGAGCTGCATCAAACCAGTCTCTGTACTGAAGACCGCAACAACATTGCGGAACATCTTACAAGAGACTCCTTTGACATCGAACTCTCGGAACCGCACTAAAATATGCTTGGTATGAAAGTCAATAATAGCACAGTAATGTGCCTCATTTCCATGCAAAACGGTGCTTTGTACCTCAAGTAAGATTTTAACAGAGAGAAACAAAGTAACAACATATCATTAGCATAGGAAGGAAATTATATGTAATTTAATGGCGCCAGAGCATCATTAAATATTCTACCAGCATCACCAAAAATTCTGTGCTTCAAGTACTTATAGTAGCACAGTACCACACACCTGAAAGTGCTTATATTAATCCTTAAAGTGCAGATGCGGCATTTCGATGAAGTGATTAAAACAAAGTGGGAGAGAAAACCATTTGTTTTTCATTTTTCGTTACAGTTGCACTATTTAGAAGTTGGTAACTAAACTAGTTTCGGACTTGTTCGTCCATTTTCAAGCCATATGCGTTATTCCGACCGTAACAATACACTGCATGAAGCAAATGACTGATAAAATCTGTACGTTGTCCACTGTTAAAACATGATTACATTGAAATTTAAAATAGGTTAAAATAGATGTTGCGTTCACGGGCCTCCAACATGTACATGGGCCCGTGAACGCAACATCTATTTTAACCTATTTTAAATTTCAATGTAATCATGTTTTAACAGTGGACAACGTACAGATTTTATCAGTCATTTGCTTCATGCAGTGTATTGTTACGGTTGGAATAAGACCTATGGTTTGAAAACGGACGAACAAGTCCGAAACTAGTTACCAAATTCTAAATAGTGCAACTATGACGAAAAAAGGAAAATAAATGGTTTTCATTACATATCAAGTTTGTGATCCTGTCCCATCTTCACGATGAAGTTTGAAAGTGGGAGAGAACAGTGTGCACGCCTCAGTAAAGCCACGCTATCATCTTCCAAATCACTTTCAGATTCACGTAGTCCAATGTCAAAAGCCACACTGATTACATTTTCAAAAGATGTTGTTATGTTACTGTCATAGCGAAAAATATGACAACATAGGCTTACACGTAGGTGCACCAGATTGATAGTAAATCGCTGAGTGAAATATCACGATGAAATAACGATCATGTACCTTAACTCGTGGTTTGGCACCCTGTCTTACAAAATCAAAAATACTTCTGATATAGAGTTTATATTGCCGAAAGAAGTAAACATCAAGAGGTTAGCTATATTTTGTTGTTTTCGGTGGTAAGATATTCAGGGCAACATCTTTGTTTGGAAAACTTGCATCTAGAAGGGTACGGTCTATATGACCCGCTCAGGAATCACGCAACAATAGACGACCATATAGTGACGCTAGCTGACAATGTGGCGTTTTGCATGCAAATGACGCACACCACTGTTTTGTTTATGGCTGCTTGTTATTCTAAGCATGGTTTCGTGCGGTTCCGAGTGTTCGAGGTCACATTTATCCCTTGTGCAGTAGGAAGTTCACACGAAAATTATAGATAAGTCGTTATATTTCAAGACCAAAATAACTGTTGGTTGTGTAAGTAGATTTGTGAGAAAATCATTTAGATGTAAGGAAGTACTTTCTTAAGCTATTGGCAGTCTTCTTCAATAGCAAAACGTGGACGTTACACGTAGGGCATAGAATAAGTTCTGCAGGAGAATACTGCAGGTTAGATGAGTGGATCGGGAAAATATTGAGCAGGTACTGAATCGCATTGTAGAAAAGATAAATTTATATCGCAACTGGAGTAGAAGAAGGAAGCAATTGACGGGGCACGTGTAGTGGCATCGATAAATTATCCGATTAGGTAGGGACGAAAGTATTTTCAAAGAACTGAACTGAATATTTATTGCATTTCAACACATCGTGTTTTTATCTGGATTTTTATGGTTTTTTTAATATATTTCTGTCGGATGCCCGTAGTTGAGTAGTGAAGGTACTTGGCCAAACTTTTACCGTAACTTTTCGTTTTAGTTTCTAATCGTTAGTTGGACCGTCCCGTCAAAGATACAGGTTTACGACTTCTTCAAAAGAAAATTTTAGAAGATTTTGGTGTTGTTTCGGATAAAGTCTCGATCTATTACTCTAAGCATCTTGATGTAATAAATTGTTTTGTCTCATTACATCACCTTGGACGATTTTGTCCTGTCGATTTTCTGCGATTTCGTTGCTACTGAAAATAGTATACTTGGTCTGATCACAGACAATGTTTCATTACCTGTTCTGTTTCTTTTTTGGTGATTTGCCTAATATAATATTTTAAGTACGACCTTAAGTTTCTTCCAGTTTGTAGTATTTTATTTTTTAATTTCCGAATTTGATATCCGAATTTCTTCTCAAATTCTGGGTATTTTGGGTCAGTTGTTAATGTTTTGTTAATTCGTATTTCCTCTCTGCTAGACTGGATTCTAATAATTGTTTATCGCCGATGAGTGGTCGAGCGCACGGTTGTTCACCGTCGGAGGTTCGAAACCTCCCTCGGGCATTAGTGTGTGTGTGTTGTCCTGAAAATAATTTGCCGGCTGGAGTGGCCGAGCGGTCTGCGGCGTGCCAGTCGCGGTCTGCACGACCGCTGCGATCGGGGGTTCGAATCCCCCCTCGGGCATGGATGTTTGTGGCGTCTTTAGTATAAGCTAGTTCAAAAGTAGTTTGTAAGCTTAGGGACTGATGACCACGTAGTTAAGTCCCATAAGCTCTACAAACATTTGAACATTTGACTTTGAAGTTAATCTAACTAGTTAGTAAGCCTAGAGACTGATAACCACATTAGTTAAGTTCCACAGAATTACAACAATTTGAACATTTAATATTTATTTCACCTAAATGTAACATAAGCAATTGCAACATATAAGTCGCTTCTGTGTCCTTTAATTACAAGTCTTTAATCCTGACGGACATTTGTCTGTATTACGTTGTCCAATTAAAACCGTATTGTCCTTTCGTCCAGAATACATACGTTGTGGTTACGAGCTGTCGCCTCCTAAAATCTCCTACATTAGGGTTATTACCCGCAGAAATTGTTTTCATCTCCTTCATTCTGTTACCATTCCTGCAAGTGTGAAAAAGAAATCAGTGTTGAAGCGGATCAAATGAAATGAATGGGAAATTCCTCCTCTGAGACCTGCCTCATCCATTTAATTCCATTCTACTTCTTTTTCTGTTTTCCTTCTTTTTTTTTTTTTATTCCAATACCGTAGTCCACGGCTAAGTTCTAATTTTTTAGCATTTCCTTTTCTCCCCGAATTAAGATTAAATCTCTTTTTGTTTACTCAGAAATAAATCTCACGAAGAGCGTAGCAAATAAAAGAAGTTGGAAAGATTCCGCACACAAAGCGTCGCTCGAGCTGGTTTTTTTACTCGCCGCTGAAACCTTATCGGAGACAAAAAGATGCTGTGCTGTATACACCAGCAGCAGTAATTCCGAACGCGGAACGGAGCAGGGCCAGCGGCTAGCGAATGCTGTTGCTGACGATACGGTACTTACTGATTCAAGGGAAGACTTGCGGTAACTGCCGTCGGAGTAACAAGAGATTTGGCCTCAATGGCGGAAGCTTATAATAGTTTCCACTATGAAACTGTCTCGTTATGTGATGAAAAATTCAAAGAAATTCGGATCATATCTTAAGTATACTAGTGGAAAAACACAATCAATACCTTCACTACAGGATAGCAATTTTGCAGCCACGGATGACAACACTGCTAAAGCAAAATTGCTAAACACAGCTTTTCGAAACTCCTTCACCAGTAGAAACTATTTTAATACTCCAGAATTCAAGAATAGCTGCCAGCATGCGTACCTTCTTGGAATAGGACAGCAATTTAAATTACTTAACTAAAGCAAGTCTCCCGCGTCCGAATGTATGTTGTTGTTGAGGTCTTCAGTCTATTGCACTGGTTTGATACAGCTCTCCACCTTACTCTATCCTCAGCAAGCCTCTTCATCTCATCATAAGCACGGCAACCGATATTAAATTGAATCTGCTTACCATATTTGTCTCTTGGTCCCCTTCATCGATTTTTATCCGGCACACTTCCCTCCAATGCTAAATTCACGTGGCGGCGGCGGTGGCCGAGGGGACTGAGGCGCGCCAGTCACGGTCTGCACGGCCACTACGGTCTGGGGTTCGAATCCCCTCCTCGGGCGACTGATGACCCCGTAGTTAAGTCCCTTAAGCTATACAAACATTTGAACATGATTATTAAATTCACGATTTATCGATGTCTAAGAATGTGTATACCAATTTGGTTCTTTTCAGAGAATGCTGCTGCAGTAGCTCCATACCTACCTATCATAAACAACCGTTCGCTCAGCGATAGATCCATACCCAACGACTGCACAGGAAACTCCAATGTTCAAAAAAGGCAATAGGAATGATCCGCGAAATTACAGGCCTGTATCATTGACATCGGTTTGCAGCTGGGTTTTAGAATATATAGTTTCTTCAAACGTTAAGAACTCTCTCGAAGAGAACTACTTATTGAACCATAGTCAACACGGATTCACAAAGTATAGCTCCTGCGATACAAAACTTGCTCTTTACTCACGTGAAGTGACGAGGGCTCTCTACAATCGATCTCAAATCGATTCCCTATTTCTACACTTCCTGAAGGCTATTAATACTGGTACCTCAAAGCACCATTGAATAAAATTACCTGCTTATGGAATATTGCCAAGTTATACGACTGCATTCGCGATTTACTGTCAGAAATGACTCAGTACGTATAACTGACAGGATGTCGTAGAATAAAACAGAATCGATATCAGGCGTTTTCGGGGGAAGTGTTATACGGCCCCCTACTTTTCCATGTCTATATAAACGATTTTGGAGACAATCTGAGCAGCTCTGTTAGATGATACGCGGGTGATGCTGTCGTTTATCGGTTAGTAAAGTGGCCAGAAGATCAAAATTAGATGCAAAACGATTTAGATTAGATACCTACACGGTGCAAAACTTGGAAATTCATACTAAATAATGAACAGTGATAGGCAGTAACCTTCCTCTTGTGTTGAAGGTTAAGTGTGCAGAATTTCATCAAAAGCTGACAAAAGTATAGATTTGCATGTAATCGAAACACGGCGACTCACTAAAAAACTCACTTTCAGTTTTTCTCAAATTTTCCAGAAGATTTCCCAAAAATTGTATTTCATACAAACCTTGGCCTGAGAATGAAAAAAATAATTACAATAAAGATTAGCTAAAGTGATCGAGCTGTTCTCAATGATTGTAGCTAGCTTGGCTACGTTCGGAATTTTATTACGTTTGTTGCAATATATGACTTACGATGATACTATCATTACAAATTCTGCAAAAGCAACCTAGAGACATAATTTGCACGATATATGCTTCCCTCAAGCGCCAAGACGATTATATCCGAGGAAACGCGCATTTTGCATCTGCCAACAACTTTACAATCATTTAGTTATTACATTCGAACTAGCGAGTTTGTAAGTACTGTTGGTGATAGCCTGTAACTTTTAGAAGAAAAACTTAGTCATTGGTGATGAATTATACGAAAAAAACTACACGAATATATATTCAGAGTACAACAGTGTGTAATTCAGTAATGGTATGTAATGTGTGACAATATAGCAAAAGCCATAAAATCACGTCGATGTTCGGAAAGGATACTAAAAAATGAAGTTGGTCGACGAAAGAAGTTATTGCTGAAGTGTTTCGTAGACATGTAGCGAAGTACCGTTCGAATGTTACGGAAGAACATAGGAATGGAAAGAGCATAAATGAAGGACCACACGAGAATTTTGGTTTTGTATGGTTGCCTGTTAACTTAAGAAAACCGACGTTGAAACTGTCGATACACCCTTTTATTGCAAATTCTGAAAATATGGTTCTGTTCTTTTATACTGGTACCGCAGGTAGCACGAAGATGAGGTCTAAACAACACACAGATACGCTGTTAATTATTCCCGCGTTCCATTAGTGACGGCAGAGTTGAAAATTAATTAGTGTAATGCTGCCCGACGCACGGTGGAGTGCTTTGCAGAACACGCAATTAAATATAGATGCCTGACTCAATACAAAATCCTCTTTTGCTTGCGAAAATAGCTGTTTTATCACAATGTTTATCTGCAAGTAAACCTCCATTTACAAGATGGCTCTGTGATATTTCGTGGGATGAATCAACAGATTTCGAAAATAGCTACGAAACGGATTTGATGTGTGTTGATAGATAACATCAGTATCCCGCTCGTCAGGGTAAAAAATAATTATTGACTGGGCAGTATTTTGAGAGCACAATTTTAATGTTTGCTTAAGTTATAGTCCAGAATCAGACTGTGTGGATGAACGTGAAAGAATTGCTAGGAAAAATAGCTGTAAACTGTAAGGAACATTATTTAGTAAATTTGTTGACGCAGCGTAATAGCCGTGCGCCGTGGAGATTCGAGTCCTCCCTCGGGCATGTGTGTGTGTGTGTGTGTGTGTGTGTGTGTGTGTGTGTGTGTGTGTGTGTGTTAGGTTAGTTAAACTTTGTTTAAGTAGTTTGTAAGTCTAGGGACTAATAACCAAGCAGTTAAGTCTCATAGATTTACAAACATTTGAACGTCGTTTGTTAGCTCTTCGCACTCAATTTCCTAATATATCGCAATTAAGTAGCTGTAATTGTATTTTATGTTAATTTATCTATATTTTCCGTTTGAGGAATTATCTCTTAACTGTTCTTATTTCTCTACCCGAATAGTCTTGCTATTCGAATCGAGAAAAATATTTTCTACTTTGTCGTTTTACATGTAGCTTACAATTACATTTGTCAGGTATACAAATCACTTAGTTTATTGCTGTCTGTTTTCTGCCATTGTCACTAGAATCATGAAGTTATTTCGTACTGTATGATGATACAAAAAAATGTTCAAATGTTTGTAAAGCTTATGGGACTTAATTGCAGGGTCATCAGCCCCTAAACCTATAAACTACTTATGAACTAGCTTATACTAAAGACGGCATAAACATCCATGCCGAAGGGGGGATTCGAACACCCGACCGTAGTGGCCGTGCAGACCGTGACTGGAGCGCCTCAGTCTCCTCGGTCACCGCGGCCGGCTTAGAATTAACCATGAACTAGCTTAAACTAAAGACGGCATAAACATCCATGCTCGGGGGGGGGGGGGCGATTCGAACCCCCGACGGAGAACGGCCTCGCGCATCGTAGCCATAGCGCCTCAATGGAGTCCTCTAACCTCCGACGACGAGCAACAGCGCGCAATGCGCCTTAGAGCGCTCGGCCACTCCAACGCGGTTAGAAAGTGCCGTGCGGAAAAAATTTAGGATAGGAGTATCTCCGGAAACTGGTCCAACGACGCTGGAGTGTCTCTGAGTTATACAGGATGGTCAATGTGTCGAATATACTGAGAAGCGGCATTCTCATCGAAACAAGAAAAATAAGTACACCAAAAAGGAGTCCGGAAACGCATTCTCACTGAAATAATCACGTGTTTGTAGGATATATTGCGCGTGTTCTCCAGTCATGACATTACATCTCTCTTCTTTTTGGCGTACGGAATGACACACCCTTTGTGGTGCACCCGGTTGTTGTTGTGCTTGCCGACACACACTAATGTTACGGAAATGATACAGGATCTGGGATGGGAATCATTACAACAACGGCGCTTATCGCTGCGGCGTAGGCTATTTACGAAACTCAAATCGCAAACATTCTCCTCCGAATGCGAAAATATATTGTTGACTTCCACTTACATAGGTAGAAATGATCATCAGAATAAAATACGAGAAATCGGAGCTCGTACGGAGAGATTCAGGTGTTCTTTCTTCCGCGCGCTATTCGAGAATGGAATGGGAGATAAATAGTATAACGGTGGTTCGATGAACCTTCTGCCAGGCACTGAAATGTGATTTTCAGAATATCGCGCATATATATATATATATATATATATATATATAGACGTAGATGTAATGTCGCGACCTGTAGTGACCGCACACCGTTGATCCAGTTGCTTAGACCACTTCCTTAAAGTGCCCCCCATAACCGAAAGTCTAAGGGATCGACGTGTGGAGATCGAGCACGCCAGGTTGTGGATCGTCCAGAACGAATTCAGCGGTATGTCTGCGTCAAATGTTGGCGCAGAAACGCTTGCTGGAGCGCCATCATGCATGAAATATTTGTAAACCTAAGGGACCAACCTGCTGCTGTTATCGGTCCGTAGACGTACAAACTACCTAAACTGCCTGATACTACGGACAACACCCATACCCAGGAGGAGAAACAACGAATCTGCGACGCCAGCAGCCGAGCGGTCTGTGTGACATAGCGCGTCAGACCGCGCGTCCGCGTCGTGCATGAAGCACGTTTATCGTCGCTTACACGGCACAACTTCCAGCTAGGCGAGCATTAAACTAACGAGGAAGTGCAGATAACGCGCCCCATTTAACCTTTGTGGTAGCACGCTTGCCCCGTATTAATCTATCGCCAAATGAGCTAATATCCGCAACAACGCGTCGCGCAGCTGTACATGTAAACACGTGTTTATCGCAGAAAGTATGTGTTTCCCGGCCAAGTTTATCGGAGTTAAATTTATTGCTTCGTTGCGTATTACCATTTCTCAAAGTAATCGATACTTTCTTCTTCTTCTTTTCCTTCTTCTTCCTCATTTTGACGATGGACGGGAATCGCTGCCTTCTGCTAGACTGCAGTTTCAGCAGCAAGTAGCGACGTGACTATGTACCGTCACGTGATGGGCTCGAAACGTACCTGTCGCTATTTTGGATTGTTTCTGTGTGCAACGTAACGTCTAGAGTGGTGTCGGGCACATTTAGAGTCGTTCTGCCAATGGCCCTTTAGCGTATTAAGTGACGACTTCTGCTGCCGGAATTGTGGTCTAGTTTCACGCTCCGGTACGTATAACATTCCTGTCTGAAATTTGTTCCTCAGACCACCCTCTAACCTACTCGACATTTTAAGCGACACACTTGGAACAGCGTATGCATTCTAAGCGAAAGTGCGGTAGCTTTATTTCGTTTTTGTATACAACCTCTGACAACATAGTTCTGTGAATGAAGTCAGAATGTTCTATCGGCGACACAGGCGAATCACAACGTTGCATCTGCGTAGCGGACAATGTTGACAACCTGCTCCCACAGTAGTTCAGTCGAGCATTGTGTGTGTTCCGTGTTAGACGTATCTAGAGCGTTGATTTTGAACTGACAACACGAAAAGGACGACCAAAGAATCAATATAAACTTTTATTTTAAGCTTGGAAAGGCACCTAAAACAGCATGAGATGCTGGTAAGTGTTTACGGAAATCAAGCACAGTCCGTGTAGTGTGTGTACGAATGGTTCGCCCGTTATCGAGGAGACCGGGAACGCGTTTTTTGTTTTCTTTTCTTTTCATGTAAATCTGTCGGACCAAACTGCGTGGTCATCAGTCAGGAGCTTACAAACTACTTAAACTAAGGTAAACTAACCTAAGGACAAACACACACACACACACACACACACACACACACATCCATGCCACAGGGAGGACTCGAACCTCCGACGGCGAACAAGCGCGCGCTCCGCAGCGAGGCGCCTTAGACCGCTCGGCTACTGCACGGCGGCAAAGCGTTTCTGACAATCCCTCAAGTGGATGATCGGCGGCCGACATCACTGACGAAAACATTGGGAAAGTGAGGATGTAAACCACGAACGATCGTCGATTAATTGTGTGCATGATAGCGGATGAGCTGCAGACTAACCGTGAATCCGCGCGACGGATCCGAGAAGTTAGGAAAGAGGAAAACGTGTTGCCGTTTTCTACCACATCACTTGACTGACGATCAGAAGCAGGCATGTTTGGAGGCTTCACAGGATTTTTGTAGAAACACCTAATTTCTTGAACCGTATTGTCACTGAGGATGAAAACTTAGTATCTCCGGTACTAAGCTGAAACGAAACGGCAAAGCGTGGAATGGCATTCTCTCGTCGGATAAGGTCACAGCCGAAAAATCGCGTATCAAAACGATGCTCATTACCTTAACGACAGTAAAGGTATTTTTCACTAGGAATTTCGACCTGAGGGAACGAAGTTGAACGCTGAAAGGTACATTGAAGTTTCGAACAGTTTCTCGCAACGCCTACACAGGAGTACGACCACAGTAAGCACGACGAGGTTTCTGGTTGTTTTGTTTACTACAACGCTCACCTATACACAGTCAATATCGTCAAAAAGTTTCATACAAAAAAGAAAACAAAATTTGGTACAATTTTAACGTCCATCACACTCCCGCATCTCAATCCTCCGGAAATCTTCCTATTTCCTCGATTCAAACTCGCTTTGAAAGGAAAGCGATTTGGCGATATTTTTGACATCCGACGAAACGAGGCCGGCCGCGGTGGCCGAGGTGACTGAGGCGCTCCAGTCACGGTCAGCACGGCCACTACGGTCGGGGGTTCGAATCCCCCCTCGGGCATGGATATTTGTGCCGTCCTAGTTCGTAAGTAGTTCATAAGTTGTTTGTAAGTTTAGGGACTGATGACCCCGTAGTTAAGACCCATAAGCTTAACAAACATTTGAACATTTGACGAAACGAGACGAGGGTTTTAAACACATTCCAAAGGAAGATTTGTGGAACGTTTCCAGGAAATGTATGACTGAGCTCAGCGGTACATAGTTATGGGAGGTGACTATTTCGAAGGACAGTGAGGTCACTGTGGTTCACAGTTCATATACGTTAACATGGGAGGTGACTATTTCGAAGGACAGTGAGGTCACTGTGGTTCACAGTTCATATTCGTTAACATGGGAGGTGACTATTTCGAAGGACAGTGAGGTCTCTGTGGTTCACAGTTCATATACGTTAACATGGGAGGTGACTATTTCGAAGGACAGTGAGGTCACTGTGGTTCACAGTTCATATACGTTAACATGGGAGGTGACTATTTCGAAGGACAGTGAGGTCACTGTGCGTCACAGTTCATATACGTTAACGTTACATGACTGATCACCAGATGTAATTGTCAGAGGTTGTACATTTTGGTTCTGTTACACAGCAGCAGATATTTACGTGCGTTTTGTTTTCGTAGGTCGCGTAATCGACTGAGCGACTAATAAGCTTATTTGTGCTGCTCGTTGCTGCCCCAACCGTCTGGCCAGAGACAGATTTTCACGCTGTTACGAGTAGAGGATATTCGTCGTCAGCATGTGTGCACTTCCGCACGTGTGAGCGTGGTGTGCTGTTTGCTCTGAAAATAGTGACGATGTGACAGTCGTGTGTTTATCCACGTAGTGCGGAGCGGCGAGTCCGTTAGCTGGTATGATACCTGGCGGCTAACGTCTGGGAACTTGGCGCGAGTGGAGAGACCCTGTGTAAGGGTGTTTATGTGTGTGAGAAGTAGACTGATGTGACGGTGCGTGGTACGGGCCACCGAGTATCTGGAGTAGTGCCTTGTGAGGGATAGGAGGGCGTCGAACCGGCGACCGCGCGGATCGCGCACGGCGATGGTGCGTAGGCGGCCGGCCGCGTCCGACGGCAACGGCAACGGCAACTGCAACGGCAACGACAACGGCCAGCGCTGCCCCACATGGCAGCAGTGACGGCGAACGTCGCCAGCCTCCTGCGGATCGTCATAGGTGAGTCGCTCCCACTGACGAACACCTGCTTTGCTACTGTCTCTGTCACACTTAAAACCTTTTCACACCAAATATCTTCCCATTTCATTTTTGCGTGGTGTGGTTTAGCAGTGGTGTTAGGTCGCATTCTTGAGTAAAGGATGTCATGGTTTAATTACGTAGGCTTCCGCGGCTAGAGTCAGATGACATAAAAGTTTTCTGGGTGTTGTACCGCGTCATGATGTAAGAAGGCCTTACCCAGATACCCAGATGAAGGCCACTGTTACGTTGGCCGAAACGTCGGTTATTTAAGTAATAGCCTTCTTACTTAATGACGTGATACAACACCCAGAAAACTTATTTCAGATGTCTTGGTTGTCTGCCCATTCGCAGTTGAAGTCATATATTCTGTGAATATGAAAACAATAACAACTGCAGGATCAGAACTGACGTCTGTTCTTTCGGAATAGACACCACATGTATATATAAGTAAATAAATTAAATAACACGTTTCGCTCGTTTAGCGCATCTTCGGATATGTGATAAAAAAAGAAAACTTGAACCTGAACTTACAACATTTACATGGCAATATTTCAAAATTTTTAAAAAAACTTTCAGCTACAAAACAATGCTAAAATCTGTGATACGGAATTGCATTAATGTACGGTAGTAATGTTTTACCTACTCTGTGATAAAGGATGTTTAGATTAAAATGCAGACATAGGATATCATAAAGTGACAATAATAATGTAATACCTTGATCTGCGGTAACATTGACCGTTAAAAGCCGCGGCGGAGCGGCCGAGTGCATTGAGGCGCTATGCTGCGAGGACGTTCCTCGTCGGGGGTTCGAATCTACCCTCCGGAATGGATCTTTGTGCCGTCTTCAGTATAAGCTAGTTCATAAGTAGTAGGTAGGTTTAGGGACTGATGACCCCGCAGTTAAGTCCCTTAAGCTTAACAAACATTTGAGAACCTCACGTTGTCCGAAGTCGTGCGATAGCTGCGCTTTTCGTTTATTTTAAGCGACAAATTCGCTTCGCAATTTCTCGGAATGTTAACAAACTCATTCTTTTTGTGAGTTTTCATGGTATTGATTGCAAAATCATGAATCATAATATGGGGGCATGCATTAAAATATAAGTTTATTTTGCAAGTTGTTTACGTTTTAGAATGTCTCTTGGTGCCTACTTTCATTAGCTTATAGCGTATTTACATGTTCGTGAAAGTCGTTTTACAATATCTATTTTTCCAGAGAAATTTAGGATGAAAAGTTTAAGTGGGACACAATATACAGGGTATTTCACGAATATATGCAGATATTTTAATTTGTTTTTCTACAAATAAAGCGACACAAAAACATTCAGAGAAGCATAAGTCCGCAAATTTTAGTTATTGAGTTATGGCAAATAAAAGATTTTTCCTAAAATATGGCAACCTCACTGATATGAAGCCGCCGAAAAATTATAAGAGGTTACACTAAAGCATGATTTCCAATTTATTTGGTTGTCAGGCGAGTATCTGCAGCAGTTTTCCATAAATTCCAAAGTAAGAAAGAAATAATTTGGGAAAATTTCTAATTTGGCATTAGTCTCGTAACATTCACCGAAATTTTCAGACGCACCTTGCAATTTGCTGTAGATTAAACAAAGACAACTGGAAGCAGAATGTTTAACTTCTTTAAAATACACAATGGGGAAAAAAGCACATCTGCCAGCGAGTAATTACTGAAGTTAAATGAAAGCTAATGGAAGCAGACTGTTTAACTTTCAGCACGTTAGAATTTACAGTAGTAAATTGACAAAACTTTTTTTTGGTGTGTCAACGTGCTCGAAAACGGTTGAATTTTCATTTATTGTCAGTTATGAACTTGAGTAAAGGTAGCGTTCACAAAATGGAAAAAAAAAATAATAAATGACGGTACAGTTACTAAAATTAGCAACAGCAACAACATAAGCCAATTTATTTACAATTTGCATAAAAAATTTCTTTAATTGAAGGCAATGAACTTCGACTCGTGAAAAATTCGCAACATCTGAAATGGAAATAATAATCGCTAAATTTAAATTTCGATACCAAAGCGTTAACGTACAAAAATGTTAAAATGTTTGTAATTCTATGGGACGAAACTACGTTGGTTATCAGTCCCTAGTCTTACAAAGTACTTCAACTAAGTTAAACTATTCTATGGACAACACACACATCCATGCCCGAGGGAGGATTCGAACCTCCGACGCGGCAGCCCGCGCGATCCGTAACGTGGCGCTCCAGGTTAACGTACAACTGTTACATTTAGTACCTACGGTAGCAACTGGCCTTCCTACATAAAAAATAAGTATCTTTAATGAGCATTCCCAAAAATTAAACCGCGTGATAATACCTGAAGTGCAGCTACTTATACAGGTGGACTCTAATGAACGTTGATAAATACGCTAATGCGTTATGCGGAGACGTTTTACGCTGGTAAACAAATTTGTTACAATTGTGATAATACCTGAAGTGCAGCTACTTATACAGGTGGACTCTAATGAACGTTGATAAGTACGCTAATGCGTTATGCGGAGCCGTTTTACGATGGTAAACAATTTTTTTACAATTTTGTCCACAATTTGCAAATCGAGTGCTACACATGGTTGTCGTCGACATCTTTGGTGGTCATCTCGGTTGCACGGTGGTAAAGTGCCAGACTACAAATCCAAAGGTCGCGAGTTCGATCCCCGCCAGGTCCTAGGTTACTTTCCACTTCTTTCGCCTCTGGCAGTATTGCTCGTGTGAAAAATACCGAGTAGCAGAGTGGTTCGGAACCCACGTTAAACTGTAGGTCCCCCTATAACTGGGTGGGTAAGTCAGTTCGAAGGTCGGAGGAAGGCAACGGCATACCACCTCCAAACAGTACCATGCTTAGTAAAGCACTGTGGTGTTCAAACCAATCTTCGGATTGTTGACTGCTTTACCTTACTGAAGACATTGTGAAAGTGGTGGTTGATAATGAAATCAAAACTGTCTTTGTCACATACTTGACCTCTTCTTCCAACGTCCCGTTCCTAGTTCATTGCATATGACAACGTTTATATGCGTGTCTCTTGCATTCGCCGCGCGAAATATGCACCTGTCGGCCAACATTGGAACTACAGCGCAAATCGTACCCCATTAACGCATATCTACCGAGATCTGCTGCCGTGCCATAATTTCTGCCTTCACTGATCAATGTCAGTACGTGTAGTTCGATTATAACCACGCGATAGTAACAGGAGGAAAATTTATTGGCACCGGATAGATGCCCCTAGAAGTAATTACAATTTTTTTTAACACTAACTTTGCCCTACACTCTGACACTGTAAGCCAGACGTAACAATTTATTAATGGCTTGCTTCCAATACGTGACTGTTGCGCTAAATTACATTGCATCTACGTTTTACCATCACATGAAACTTATTTCACTTCAGAGTACAGAATAACTGTGCAGAATATCAATAACAAAAGCATTCCCGAAGCATACAGGTAACAAATTTTAAAATACAGTATAATTACGAGTAATAAAAGCCGTAAAAGCACAACCTGTAGCAAAACACAATATTTAACGACAAACATGTCACAGTACTGACTTCATTAAACCAGGCGAAATATTAACGACGTAACACATGCCTCATATAATCCTGCGAAAAACGCCAAACAACCGTATTTAATTAAAATTTCTAACATAATAAACATTTTGCAATGGAAACCCGATGTAAGCACTTCACTGGCGCCGGCCACGGTGGCCGAGGGGACTGAGGCGCTTCAGTCACGGTCTGCACGGCCACTACGGTCGGGGGTTCGAATCCCCCCTCGGGCATGGATATTTGTGCCGTCCTTAGTTTTAGGTAGTTCATAAGTGGATTGTAAGTTTAGGGACTGATGACCCCGTAGTTAAGTCCCTTAAGCTTAACATACATTTGCACATTTGAACTTCACTGGGTTTACTGAAACTCTGTCGTGATTTCCCTAAATCAATTCAGGCAAATACCCTTCCTTTCGAAGGGCACAGCCGATTTCCTTCCTTATCCTTACCCCAAAATCCGTCTCCAATGACCTAATTGGCGACGGAACGTTAAACCCTAAGCTGCCTTCCTTTTTTGTTACTCGGTCAAATTTTTGAATCAAGTAAAGCGAACAACATTGACGGTAAGGTGTCGTTACGAAGCTGATCACAATTTTAATTATCGTAGTTTAGTTTTGTACAAAAAGACATTAAAAAATCGAAGTTCTGCTTCACAAGCTGATAATTTCCAAGGCTACTGCTAAATCGTCATCAAGTGGAAAAGTACACAACATTGTTTCCCGCCCTTGTACAGTAGCTGCACTGCTGTGTAATGACAATTAGGTTCACGCAGATGCCTGGTACCACTGTCCCTCAACAAAGATTTAAACTCTCCCCGTTAATAATCTGCTGCTGTACAGCCGCGGTGGAGTGGCCGAACGCTGTAACGCGCCTTGCTGAGGAGCATGCGGTTGCTAGCCGTCGGAGGTTCGAGTCCTCCCTCGATTATGTGTGTCTGCGTGTGCGTGTTGTTCTTAGTGTAACTTAGTGAAAGTAGTTTGTCGGTCTAGGGACTGATGACCATAACAGTTTGGTCCAATAGGTTTACAAACATTTTTTTTCTGCTGCTGTACACGACCCCGATATAATGCTGTCGATCCTACAACATTTTTCTACACTGGGAAGTACCAAAAATGTCATTCTGTAGATTCTTTCAGGGAGACACTATCAGGAGGAGGTGCTGTAGCAATGTTAAAACATACCTTGTAGCACGACATATCAAAAACCAGAAACATGAACTAACAAAAAGCTATCAAATACTGTTTAAAAAATTTTTACTGCTTATTAGATTCGAAATCGCATCTTCACATTATGAATTCAGTACGCAACCACTAAACCACGCGGGTCTTTGACAGACGTTAGTTATGTTACTAAATTTCATCAATTCCTTTCTTGCTTTATAAGTCGCCTTTACGGTTCCCGCTATTTCGGTTAATTTTCACTGCCCACTTTTGCCATATATCCTCATTCCTTGCGAACACAAGCATCATATAAATATCTTTACTTCTGTTTTTACAGCCAACAGAGGAAGACGAACAACGAGCCATTTCTCTTGATTGCGGTAAATGATTATGCAAAGCACACTATTAATTACACGCAGCAAATCACTTCAAAGCAACGCATAATCTTAAAAATTGCCGCGTAGTTCTAAGGTTATCGTCAACGACCAACGAAGACGTTAATTTACGTAAATAGAACTGAGAAAAGACATGCAAAAGAGGAGCAGTACCTACTGTAATGCAGCCTGTATGTAACTGTAGAGTGAAATCGGTGTCAGAAGCTTTTATGACACAGCACAGTACAAAAACGCACACTGTAGATATTCACACACATGTGAAGCCCGCCAAATCTACTGTAACACAGCCTGTATGTAACTGTACAGTGAAATCGGTGTCAGAAGCTTTTATGACACAGCACAGTACAGAAACGTAAACTGTAGATATTCACACACATGTAAGCCAGCAAAATCTGGTAAAAACATGGCGTCCTGGGCTGTCAGCCAATCAGGAGCAGTATCACGCATGGCTACTCTCTCCCTATGTAGGCAAAATCAAATGTTTGTGGAGCTTATGGGACTTAACTGCGGGGTCATCAGTCCCTAAAGGTACAAACTACTTATGAACTAGCTTACACTAAGGACGGCACAAATATCCATGCCCGAGGGGGGATTCGAACCCCCGACCGTAGGGGCCGTGCAGACCGTGACGCCGGCCGCGGTGGCCGAGGGGACTGAGGCGCTCCAATCATGGTCTGCACGGCCACTACGGTCGGGGGTTCCAATCCCCCCTCGGGCAAACTACTTAAGCACTAGCTTACACTAAGGACGGCATAAATATCCATGCCCGAGGGGGGATTCGAACCCCCGACCGTAGGGGCCGTGCAGACCGTGACGCCGGCCGCCGTGGCCGAGGCGACTGAGGCGCTCCAATCATGGTCTGCACGGCCACTACGGTCGGGGGTTCGAATCCACCCTCGGGCATGGATATTTGTGCCGTCCTTAGGATTAGCTAGTTCACAAGTAGTTTGTAAGGTTAGGGACTGATGACCCCGTAGTTAAGTTCCATAGACTCTACAAATATTTTTTGAACAGGCCGTAACTGGCTCGCCGCAGTCTCCTTTCTTTCTTCTTCTTCTTCTTTTTTTCTTTTGTTGTTGTTGCGGACGTTGATCGTGTTTGTTCGGTGAGTTCTTGGCGCACCTTTTTTTTTTTTTTTTTTTTTTTTATTACAGAGGACGTTGAGCCCTCTGACCGGGCGCGCTGAGCCACGGCGCCCGGCATCTCCTCGGCCACCGCGGCCGGCCCTATGCAGGCACTCTAGCTCAGGTGTCTGCATTGCGGCGCACACAGTGCTAATGGAAGCTTGCGAAACCTTAGTTACAGCGGACGTGGCAGCAAGGTGGCCACCGACATAACACCCGTGCAAGTCCGCAGAACAATCCTGGCCCTTCATTTGCTGAAAAAAATAATAAAAACAAAAAAGTGTGAGCAGCGCTCGTGGCTAGCGCGTCGTGTATTATTAAGGGCGCTCGTAATGAGCGGATCAAGTATGCATGAAGTGCGGGGGCGGCCACCGGCGCGCGAGGCCCGTGAGCGCAAATTGTTTCGCGCTCCCGGCCGGAGCGGCCGCGCAATCTTGTTAGTCGCGGGGCGTCTTGTCGCGGCGCGGTGCGCTCTATAATTACGAGCGTCCTCGCGCCCCCGCAGAATCGCTTATTAGCGCGCTTCGCAGTAATTCGCGAGCTGCTGGTAAAAGACGGTGGCGCCGCCAGCGGGAATGCGCTGCGTCACCGACCACCGCTCCCAAACTCGCCCCTCGTTCGTTGTCTTGCTCGAGTTCAACGGAAGAGCGTCTAAAAATAGTGTTCTGGGCGTGCGGGATGTTTCAGCTGTCCCTACCGTTGTCGTCCTATACTACTCGCTCCTGATATTCGAGAACCGCCTCAATACAGGGTTGCCAGGTGTGGTGATTTTTCGCATTCTAGGCTATCTTTTTCTTATAATAGTAACCATTCTAGCAGTCTGGCGACTGGCGATTAAATTTGGCTAGTAAAAGAATTAGTTGGCGACTTGATGGCTATGTTATTTTACAACTAATACAACGAATGTAAAGCAATCACTCTTTAGACATTGCGTCAATGATACCGACTAAACTCCGGTAGAATGCTGGGGAAATGAAATCAACCTACACAAATTAGTAGAAATGTTTTCAAGTATCTTGGATGTGTGGGAGAGTGTCACAGAGATGTAGAAAAACTCAGACGTAAACTACCTCATGTACCCTACTTACGATGGTTCAAGAACAGGCTATAAATGACCCTCGAGGTATACTACAACACCGTATGTGTGGCTCCCTCTGAGAACACGACGATAAGTTCATATAAATTACAGCATGCAAGGAGACATTTAAACACTATTTTTTTCCGCGGTCCATACGACAACACAATAGAAAATCATAACAACTGCTACTGTGAAGCGAGCCCTTTGCTACGCACTTAACAGTTGTTAACAATGGCTTACAGAGTATAAATGTCGATGGAGAACACGCGGTGATTTCCCAGTCGTCCTAATGGCTGGTTTTTCAATGTGTAATGACGCATTATTACGAATTAAAGTCCATCTCAGCTCAAAGTATGAAATGCTTAGTCTACAATTATAAATTACCTCACCTCAAAATGTAGTAATGATTTTGTGTGTATTAAAGAAATGTTTGAAAGATTCAATAACTCTATTTAACATATGTAAATATTTGTTTTTAAGAAGATGAAAGTGATTGGTAATCGAATCTATGCATGAGAACATCCCTTGTGTAAGTTTGATAGAATGATTCTTCAACAGTTTTGTTTGTAATTCTTATAAGTTATGAAATTAATAAACGCGATATTTAAATTTAACTGAATTTCCGGAGTCTCTCTATTATATTTACAATGTGACAATATTTTGACTGCCCTCATTCTCAGTTTGTGGTGTGTCTGGGTTCAGTTCTTTGATGCACTCATGTAAATGTTTTTGTGAAGTATGAGTTTCCTTGGAAAGTTCAGACTGATGTCTGTGAATGTGAGAGTGCCACAGGTTGTGTTACCTTTTACTCAGTAACCAGCTTACTCCCTGAATTCCAGGATTATTATTGTCGAGTAACATGCCATAATTACCATAGCATAATAATGTCAACAGATTAAAGGTTGCGTTATTTGGCTATTTTTACTGATGAAAAGATGGTTATATTTTGGTATTTTATTGATGAAAAGATGGCGATATTTTGGCTACTTTTTGTTTAAAATTTGGCGTCAGAGCAATAGAAAAACCTGGCAACTCTGCCTCTATACTCCGTTCACCAAAACGAGTGTCGCGTGGGTGGACAAAACAGAGGCGCTCGCACAGTGTCACCGCATCCGTTTCAGGTGTAACCAGTGCTTTACTTGGGCCGGTACGGGGCGGTACGACGTAGGGGAGAGTAGTACACAGCGAAACGAAAATTACAGTGCTGATTGTTTCGTATAAAGTACTATTCACAAAACAAATGAAGACTACACGGAAAGTAGGGGTTAAGTCCATTTTACAGACTTTTCGGGAGAGTAATTTCAAAGTTTAAACTGCTACAGTTTCATTGGTTATTGACATACGCTTCTGTAATTTATACAGTACATTCAACGACCTTTGTTTAGTATTCCCTAATAGTATAAAACAATATTTATATAAAAAAAACTGGACCCTTTACGTCTTTTTATCTGTAGATCTATTTTTTAATTTTAGTGTAACGCACAAATAAGATTGTCAAAGTCAGATTTTATGTGATATTGGGATGATATTTCACTATATAACTTCCCTGCAATTCCCCTGACAAAATTCTATTTATATATGAATGTGGTCATCTCTGCGAGGCCTACGCCGTTGTACACTGTCAACAGAAATCAGTCCTGTCAGGTGACAAGTTTTCTCATTCCAGTCCTTCAGTAAATTGAATTTAGATATTAATGTAGATTTCTCTGTATCAGTTAGCAAATCAGTACAATTCTTCTTGCAGTTACAACGCTCCCCTATTTCATCTGACATTGCTCTTAGCTTTTTAGGTACTGCAGACTGTCTACCAAAGTTCTGTCTTTTTTCTAGACTTACCACTGCAGCTTCAATCTGGATCTTCCATTGCCAGTTGAAACAGCGTCCTCCGTTGGATATCACACGAAATTCATTCTACTACACCACAAAGAATTCAAGTGAATGCAAGGCTACTCTGTGTTAGCACAAATCACGACACGATAATCGGTTCTGCCACAGCATAAAGCAAAGAAGCTAATGTGAAATCTGCTCCGTGTTTGCTTCGACAATACATATGAGAATCAACAATGACATTGCATTTAACGATGTCAACAATGATACTTCCGTAACAGCAGGAAAAAAAAATACAGCTGACTGCTGAGAAATAGACACCGGCTTGATTTCACCCTTTCTTTCCGTGTTTCGGATGGACTTGACCCGTTTTCTCAGTGTATACCATATTTTGATCTCGCTTTAATGCAGTGACTAAACCCATTACATTAATTTAAGTTCACCCAACTGAAAGTACATCTGATGAACTTCATAAGGATACCAGTAACTCATGTTCCTGAAATTTGGACTTCTTTCCGTGTAGTCTTCAAATTTTCTTTATTTACTTACTAGAACAGTACTTTGTCAATATTTTGCAACAAAAAATAATAATGATGCTACTACTTAGCAAATGAAATAACAATTTTAAACAACCTCCTTTCACTATGTACCTTGTATAGTACACAGTGAAACAGCTGCCAATTTTTTATATTTAATACTTGCTGAGGGACTTATAAAGCTCGCCGCGGTGGTCTAGGGGACTGAGGCGCTTCAGTCACGGTCTGCACGGCGACTACGGTTGGGGGTTCGAATCCCCCCTCGGGCATGGATATTTGTGCCGTCCTTAGTTGTAGGTAGTTCATAAGTAGTTTGTAAGTTTAGAGACTGACGACCCCGTAGTTAAGTCCCTTAAGCTTAACAAACATTTGAACATTTTTGAACATTTGGACTTATAAAACATAAATATCGTAGTTAAATACAAGTACAAACATTAATTCATACTAATTTTTCTTCACTGAATATTAAGTCCACCAAAATTGATTGGAAAATGAACATACCAGTGGTTGGAGAGTGTCTCAGTAGCCATGGGCAACACAGGTGGCAAAATGATTGCAATGTCCTTATATGGAAGACGGACTATATATTCTACAACTGGGAATACAAAACCATTATCATTATTATTCCGAAGGTGTGAGACTTCACACTCAGTACCACAAACTACTGACTTTAGCTACAAAATATACATTGTTTTGGAATTTCGCCATTCACAATGCCCCGCTTGAAGTTAAAAAGATCTAACGATACACTTATCTCTGTTTCACTGGATGGCCTTCATCTTTGTCACTGTCTTTATCACTTTCACTTGAAGCTGTTTTACTTACATACCACTTATTTTTTTATTGTTGACTCTCTTCATACTTCTTATCTCCTTTTCTTCCAGTTCTGTCCTTTTTCTCACAGTCTCTCCTTAAATAGCTGATCGCTCTGGTGTTTATGTTAATATTATGCTTCTACCTTTGCAACGTCCACTTGTTTTTCTGGGAGGTGCTTTGGGAAAACCACGAAAGTTTTATGGCGAGATGTATGTTTGCTGTTGTTACTGCATCTGGTTGGCCCAACATCTTCCAAAGTACCCTCCAAAGTGTTAGGAGGAGTCATACATCTATATGAGGCGAATGGTTCTGTTTCACTGTGTACCAAAGTCACCATAAACTAAAAACTTAGTCACAACTCTTATCCTACGTATCTACCAAATCTACAATAGGTCAACATATAGCTAAAGATGTGTATCTTATCACAAAACATAATAATGCTTTTAGCTGTATGATATATCGAATATATTAAACTTACAAAGAGACTTTAACTGTAACTTCTAACCATCGACAATCAATAATAACGTATAAAAACAAGAACAATCAACCAAATTGTCCACCATTACAGTCAAAGATGTATTTTATCATAATAAATATACAGGGATACCATCAGAAAAAATTATTAAAAACAATTGAGATTGAATGTTTCACTGTGTACCGTGTTTCACTGTGTACTACTCTTCCCTACTGCCTAAAATTCAAACTCACTACTAGCGTACAGGCTAAAATTCTTTCTTAAATCTGTAAAACATAGACCAACTGTAAATTGTCGAATTTCGGAAAGAAAAAGTGGAAAGTTTTAGGTTCGTTGGAGTTGCGATCATAACCGTCGAAGCGTTCAAATTGCGCTTTCGTAGAATTACAACGGAAGGTGACTGGCGGTCAAATGTTCGAATTAGCCAATTCCGACTAGTCTGAACCGAGACAGTGATAATGCGTCTTACCGACTCCAAAGCGTTTAAGCACCTTCCTCACAAGATCAACATTTTGAATTAATTTCTGTTGATCAAGTCATGAAACACTGCACACTTTACGTTTGTTTTCATGCTTAGCATGACAAGTGTTAACAACGACTCACAGTCAACAAAAAATATTTACCGTATATATTATGTTTACTTATGTCCCAGAGATTAATTAGATTGGTCCCATACCCCGGTGCTTTCGTTTCAATATATTTATAATAATGGCTCGCTTTCTGCGTAATGAGGATATTTTACGACTGTCAGAAGAAAATCAGCTACAGAGATTATATAAAATCAATTGAAATGAGTCTTGTAAAGTCATATGCTTCAAGTACATTAAAAAATAACCCAATCTGGCCAAATATAAACAGGAAATTATGTGCAAATTGCTTGCTAGAGAACCAACGTTATCAACGCCTAATGCAGATAACCCTGGTCAAATGTTTGTATAGCTTATGGGACTTAACTACGGGGTCATCAGTCCCTAAACTTTCAAACTACTTATGAACTAGCTAATCCTAAGGACGGCACAAATATTCATGCCCGAGGGGGGATTCGAACACCCGACCGTAGTGGCCGTGCAGACCGTGACTGGAGCGCCTCAGTCCCCTCGGCCACCGCGGCCGGCTAATCCTGGTCCTAATGCTTCTAAAAATCAAAGGTGTTATTTTTGCCCGAGGCCGAAAGATAGAAAGAGCTCTCTAATATGGAAAGCAAAAAATTGTAAGCCTTATCGAAAGACAATCAGTTATTGTTTGTCCTCTGAACTCAAAGGAAAGTAATATTTTTGTAGCCACCTAAAATATATCATTTTTGTTATTAATTATTTTTATTTTATAATTTTAATTTATGTGCTTAGTCTCTTAAGAAAACAAAAAAATTAATTATAAGTTAATTTTGAGTGGAATTTAGGTCATTATATGCATCCGATTATTTTAATTTATAAATTCAAATTACTTCGGGGTTTTTATTGACTTAATTCGATCGTTTTAAGTTCTAATGCTTTGCTAGGTATATTTCGTAGTAGTACTTTTCATTCGCTCTTATTTTTCATCCTACGAGATTTTTTATGCGGATCTGCTTGTGTCGTTAATAAGCTGTAATTAAGTGCCAAGCCCCAAACAGAACTGCTGATTGGCTCCTGACACACCAGCTCGTGAAACCACTAACCGGTGTGAGGATATTCTCAGGCAGGCTAACCAATGATAGCTAGAAATTGGTTAGCTTTTATCGCTGTATCTGAAATTTTTTATGTTTGAGTTTGCTCATACTCTTAAGGTTCATTCGCTGTGATGGAATAAATCAGTGCCCTACATTTTTTTATTATTACTATTATTATTTGGCTAACAATCTGTTATTTGCTACTCATATCGGCAGTGCAGTCGAAGCGCGTCACATTCCAACACTTTTGTTTGCCGTTCACTCAACTGGTAATGTACTTCTGGTTTCAAGTGCTGTGGGTTTCAAATTTTTCTGTGTGAGTGGTTTTTCAGATAAATTCTTGCTGTTAATATCACTTTATTTATTTATTTATTGCTCAGAAATTTACCCCGTATACGACGTTTGTTCAGTCAATTACTGTGTAAGCAGCAGCAAATCATTTTCCTCTGTGTTTAAGACAACTTCTGCTTCAAATATATCACATTCAACAAACAAATCTAGACTGAACACTTTCCATATCATGATTAGAAGAGGAGACTTGAAGAAAATTTAGGCCACGGCAGGGATTTTCCGCCTTACTGTTCGATCACTGAAGGCACCGTACTGCAGTCAATCTGTAAGTAAAGGCGGTAAAACTTGGCTGGGTGAATAAAAAACAATTGTGTCTCCTCTAGGTAGAAAGACATTGGTTAGCTTCATCGCAAACATTTTTCTGACTATGCCTTTCCGTTTGTTGAAACGTTGCAACGATTTTAGAATTAGAAACAAAATGTATATGTTAAAGATACATTTGCTAGATCATCAGTTCTTCCTATCAATAAAAATTGCAACATGGGAGCATTCGGTGCCATTTTTAGTTGTACAAGCTAGACATTCTAGATATCTTTGCGGTAATCCGTTATCATACATGTACGGTTTCGCTCGAAAATACTGCAGTCAAATGTTGTCCCAATTTAATTTTTGCTTTTAATCTCGTTAGCAATGCCAAGCTATTTATAGATGTTTCGTTTATAATATCCATTGTCATCAAATCGCTTTAAGCATATCCGCCGTTCATTTGAAGTAAAATAGCATTTTATATCCTTTTGGATTTGTCTGCCATTGTGTCCAATTTAAGTAAATTTTACAGTGACTAAATTTTAAGATTAAAAAATAAAATAAAATAAAATTGCGATTGCAAACTACTGTTCACAGACGTTGTAAAATGACTAAAGTATTCAACTAGGCACTACTCAAATACGAATATTAAAGTTGCAATTATTTTTCATTTTGTTCACTTTAAAGGAAACTTAGGCGCCACGGAAATCAATCTGGATGACCTGGAAACATTTGGTATAATAGTATGAAGAATGAAATCTTTTTACGATAATCGACTTTCCTTTTGTGGTGGGAAAAAAAGGAATGTATACTATTTTGTTAGGACCGCATTATTCTTTCGTGTTAGCCGATTTTTTGTTGAGCGTTATTCATTATCATTTTCCTTCAACGTAATGTCCATCGTCGTCACTATATTTATGTAGTAAAATTCCTATAGCTGCTGCCAAGTGGATTTTAAAACTTCAGTTTGGAAGAAGAAATGCCTTATGGTCTTTGAAGGGTGTGCATAGTGCACTTCGACAGTAAATTTTGTTGTTCGTTTTACGAATTGTGTGTCAGAAATCGGTAGCATATCTTTCTATTACCCGCAACTTTTATTTAGCGCTTCCATTATCATTGTCCTCTGTAGTCTCCTAAAGCAGCTTTAACTTGTCGTAAACACTTTTCAACTGACAGGTCTTGTTCCATATATTTCCTGTCCCAGCCTTGTAATGTTTTTATGACGTCGTATCTAATGACCTCATCGTCGACGGTACATTAAACGCTAAAGTACAGTGAACGTCATGGTTCGAGAGACGTGCTTTAAAAATTTCCAGTATTTCCGTACTCTGGGAGAATATGCGCACGAAGAATTTTTTGAAGGTGATAAACAGCAAATCCCGAGCAGTGTAAAGCAGTGATGGATCACGTCGTTATATGCGGAAGTTCTTTCACAGCGCCATGTTCTGCTTTGCATCATAATGCATTATCATACTCCTTTCCGCTCAAGTGATGGTTTCGGCTTAAGAAAACTGAAACACGTAGCATTTACTAGACTGTGTCAACGCAAGGGATATTTCCAAACCTGTTCCAGTGTACAAATCGTCTGTAGTTAGTAATGTGTATTATTGTTGCTACAGTGTCTAAAATAAGCATTGGAGGTAAGGCATAATTTTCTTACCTGTTTATTACATCATATTCTTTTGACCGACTTCGTTGTCTTTATTTCATATTGGTCATCGCTTTGATTCATTATTTTTGCGAAGGTTTATTATGATGAGTTTCACACTTCGCTACTAATAAATGTGTACCTTTACTCCTAACTTGAAGCTACGTTTTAACCTTAACGCAACTGACACCACCTTATATCGACTATTAATTATTCTCAATACATATGTACTTTTAGTGATTTTCGTTTACTTCGAAAGGAAAGACACTTCACCTAAAAAATACAGTCTGGGTTATTCATCTTATGAGTTTGACATTAGCCAGAATTTCGTTGTGATTTTCCCAAAATAATTCAGCCATGAATACTTATGTATATTAAAAATTTTTTAATAAATGTAAAAGTGCTCGCCTACCTCAATGCAAAATTAAGAAAGAGTTAGAGTTTGTATGCGCTAATTAACCGTCTTTTCAACTGTAAAGAACACACCAATTGAGATCAAACTCGTTTCGCTTCATTTAAAAGCATTTTCTAGGTCACCCGAAGATGAGAGTGTAAACTCTCGAAACGCGACGTGGGAGTAATAAAAAGATTGACTGATACAGACAATTGCTTTTTTAAACTTTTATTGTCATTAACAGTCGCAGTTCCTTACCACAGTTCAATATGGACGATATAAGCCGACTTTAGGTTATGGTAGTAACATTCAAAGTGGGCGTTTCCGATAGCCTTTTGAAATTTCAAAATTTAAATGAAAATAACGGCTTAAGAGTTCATCTGACACGGAAAACTGAAAAACGAATTTGTAGAGGAGAAAATTCTCTTCAACTTTGCCCTCTTTTTTTTTCATGTCTCTCATCATCTCAGATATGTTTGCAAAAATAACAGCGATCTTACACTAACTGTCTGCAACGTTTTCCCACTTTTTACATCGCGCCGTTCAGCCGTTCAGCTCAAAAATTTACAAACGTAACTTTTGTCCGCCACCAGCCAGACCCTCCATTTTTCAAATATTTCGGACAAAAATAGGTTACTAACACTAAAAATAGGCCATTTGTGATGGCTTTTTGAGAGCAGGAAAATTAATTGGAAATAACTACCCGTTCATCTGAGACGAAAATTAAATAAACGTATTTGTAGAGGATAAAATTCAAATGTTCAAATGTTTGTATAGTTTATGGGACTTAACTACGGGGTCATCAGTCCCTAAACATACAAACTACTTATGAACTACTTACGAACTAGGACGGCACAAATATCCATGCCCGAGGGGGGATTCAAACCCCCGACCGTAGTGACCGTGCAGACCGAGACTGGAGCGCCTCAGTCTCCTCGGTCACCGCGGCCGGCGAGGATAAAATTCCCAACAACTCTGCTCTGTTATGTTATTTCAATAACTCATACCGTTTCAGATATATTTGCAAAAATAAGAGGACTCGAACCTCCGACGGCGAGCAACTGCGCCTTGGAACGCTCAGCCACTTCACCGCAGCACATTATTTTACGTAAACCACTACAGGCAAAGAAAACGAAATTGAAAAAGAGGACAGACAACCATAGCAATACAGGAGATAATATTTTAACGGAAAAAGATAATGAAACTATGGAATATGGGAGAAATATTAAAATAATAGTTTAAAGATATAACAGTATGTCTGTCTGTCAAAGCTAAACTCTGATATCAAATAATTTTGGCTGTTTGTTAAAAATACGGTCAGAGAGAATATTACGTGTTCAGTGCGTAGATTTAATGTCAATAGTAGAATAGTAATCGTACCGTCTATAATTTTTATTATTTAAATTATTTTTCAAAATTGGCTGGCCAGTACATATTGTGCTGTAGCGCCGATAGTTACAAAAATGAAGAATCAGGAAAAAAAGGGGACGAAAAAGACACAGTTGCTTCCTCAGGTGGGAGAGAAGGGAAGAAAAAAGGATGGGAACGGAAGGGAAAGGTAATTCACGACCTAAGTCATGAAGGTGGTGTTCTAAGGGTGTGGACGTCAGAGATATTGCATGTTCATACTGAGCCAAGCCAGAGAGGATATATATATAACCAAAGAGCAAAGATCAAGTAGTAAAGAGAAGAGAAGATCAGTAAACAGAATGATGCTGAGGGCTGTAGGAGGGGTGGGGGGTTGTCTACTAAAACGTTTTCTCATTAACAGGGAAAGATGGACACACACACACACACACATACGCACACGCAGAGGGAGAGAGAGAGAGAGGAGAGAAGAAAGAGAGAGAGAGAGGTAAGGAATGCATAATGAATAGGTGAGTTGAGGATGGAGGAATGGAAGAGGTTAGCGTAAATTTAGGCCAGAGACTGGTGTTTCTTGGTAGTATCCAAATGGCACGTGTGGTGTAACACGTTCCTAGGTCACTGGAGGTATGTTGGAGGGCATGTTCTGCCACAGGATATTGGGTGTCTCCCTGGCGAACAGTCCATCTGTGACCATTCATCCGTTCAGCCAATTTGTTAGTAGTCATACCAACATAAAAGGTTGCACAGTGGACACATGTCAGTTGATATATGACGTGTGTTGCCTCGCATGTGGCCCTGCCTTGAATCGGGCAGGTTTTTCCTGTGGTGGGGCTGGAGTATGTGGTGGTGGGAGAATGCATTGGACATGTTTTGCAGCGGGATCGTCCCCTTTTTTCTGTTTCTTCATTTGTGTAACTATCGGCGGTACAGCACAAAAGTAAGTACTGGCCAGCCAATCTACCTCTTTTGAAATATAATTTATCATCTCTGAGGAGAATTTTCATCATTAAGGGAAATTTTATTATTTATATTTTTTGTCCGATATGTGTGCAAAACATCACAAAACTACAGGAAAAGTGGGGCTGTAAAACAGGCTAGTGCGATTTATTTATTTATGCACGTCTCTAATTATATAAGTTTAATTATCCTCGTTCTATAATTAAGATTGAAAACAGGTATCATAATTTTCGTGTTCGCTCATTTAGGTAATGATAAAATAATAGCGTTTCACGTAATTGAATAATAATCATGCAGTTAGATTATTTTAATTTTTATCTTCCGATATAACTTTCTGTGTTTGTGCGTATTTTTTTCGCAACAAACACACACACACACACACACACACACACACACACACACACATAAATATGGGGAGAAGAACTACAAAACACGAAGCAGAATTTGTTGTCTTTCGAAAGTGCGCATTTGTTTCTCTGGGCGAGGTTTTCGCCCGTACCGCACGAAAATATGGCCGTCGTATTTCCCTGGGATTTACGTCACCGTCGGCTCCGTAACTGAAAAGCTTAAGGGAGAGGACGGCAAGGTCTGGAACAAGCAGGTTTGTCGGGTAATCCCCGAGGGAACTTTGCGACCGGGATGCTTGCGGTAAAGCAGGTCCGGCCCTCGGGCAAGAATAGTTTCTGTCGCAGAGTGAAACGCGAAAGCCCGAAAACAAACAGCGCACAAGCGGGTAAAATTCCGCGGCAAACCGACCCAACATTAAGTGTCCTCCTGCATGAGACAGCTGGAACCTGGCAGACGGAAGCCGCTGTTATATACGGCGGGAACTCTTTATTCAGATTAGGCGTTTGAGATCATTCGTGAGGTCATTCGTTTTGTACATTATTGCCTGAAGCTGGGCAAAAACATGTTTAAATATTTGTAATTCCTTGGGACTTAACTACTAACTACTGTGGTTTCAGTCTCTAGGATTGGAGACTACGTAAACTAAGGACAAAACACACACACACACACACACACACACACACACACACACACACACACACACACGCGCGCGCGCGCGCGCGCGCGCCACTGCCCGACGGAGGACTCGAACATCCGACAGGGAGCAGCCGCGCGCTCCACAGCAAGTTGCCTTAGAGCGCTCGCCTATTCCACAGCTGGGGAGGGAGACATAAGAAAGTTGCAGACAGGTGAAATAACGTTGCCGAGCGTAACGGGACGGAACGCAGTCAGAAATAGGATAGTAAATTAATAGACAACGACAGTGTCAGCAAGTTTATGAGTTCGCGTCACGGTAATTGAAGTAAACGTGTAAGTCGCTTAATACGGTAGACCACAGTCGTATTAACATAGCAACAAGAGAAAGTAACATTATGGCGGCGAGAGGAAACAAACTGAAAAATAAACACGGTCAGTAAGAAATGATAGTAAAATGAACGCTTTATTCGGACAGGAGCTGTCGGTAACTGTTTGTGAGTAGAGCATCTTAAAAAAGTTCAAATGTTTGTTAAGTTTAGGGGACTTAATTGCGTGGTCATCAGTACCTAAACTTACAAACTACTTACGAACTAACTTATGCAAAAGATAACACAAACATCCATGCCCGTGGGAGGATTCGAACCTCCGACGCGGGAGGCCGCGTGATCCGTAACGTGGCGCTCCAGACCTCTCGGCTACTCCCGCACGGCTAGTGCATTTCTACCGAGCTGTTACGCACGAGGGATAACAGAAAAAGGAAGTGGATCCTGATCTTAAAATTTTAGTGCCAAATTGTCTGATTGCTACGAGCATCTGTTTATATCACACATTTCAAAACAAGTTTTAAAATTTCACGGTGTATCCACCAAATTCTTGTATGCACAACATTCTTGTTTCTCAACCCTAATACTGTGGAAAACGTAAGTAATCTGCATACGTTGTTGCCGTACTGACCTGTAGCGTAGGTGGTAAGTTCTTCGAATCCGGAGCGACGATTCCATTTACTTTTTGTGTTTGTTTATGTCTTTAGTGCGCTTAATGTACGTTACATATCTTTTATGGATATTGTGTGCGAATGAGTCGTCGTGGTCCGAAGAAGGGCAGATTTGTGAACAGGCCAGACAAATAGGGAAAAAAAACTACACTTATAGTGTATCGTAAGCTCATCAGACGTTTCTGAACACACTTTGTGAAGCGGTATAGTATGTTCACCCATTTTTTGTAATAAGTGTCACAGTCTCTTTGGAAAGAACGCCCTCTTACATAAGTAGGCAGTTGAGTATTCCTTTAATTGTTTCAAATTTATATTTGCAAGCAGTCGATACTCACCCTTTATTTTGAAGAAGAAAATAAGCGTGTTGGAAAACACTAAACCAAAAGCAAATAACGCACGATCCAGCAGTCATAGAAAGTCCGAATAAATTCAAGTCTGCTCATCTGATAATTTACGTCACTTCTCACAGACGAAAAGGGACTTTGATGACTAATAAAAACACGACAATGTTACAATATTCCACAATATTTATTGTTTAATACAAACTGGTTTTCGATGTTATGCCATCATCAGGTACAAAGGTTACTATAAAACGTTGATCATGTATCAAATATTCTACCAATAACCAACGGAACATTCTATCAACGAAAAAGGGACTTTTGTTCTGCATTACCATATCGCAGTTACGAACGACTCCTATTGCTTCCGCAACAGTATTAGGCACGTTGTTTGGAATAGGAGAGGATATACTTGTTCAAAACTTTCCTTTTGCAGTACAGTTTTTTTTTGTCGGTATGTGCTTAGCTTCGATATTTCCCGCGACGTACAGTTCGGGAACCACCGCTTTGAATCATTTATCTGCATACAGTCAAGCGTGTAACTATGTTATTAAAAAACAATTAAAAATAAACTCGCCCTGCCGATAAGTGGAATGTTGCCAACTGAAGTATCGGAAAATTCTAACAATACTTCAAAGGCAGAATATTTTACAGTATCTACCGAGGAGAAATATGAAGAGCCGCTTGTCGATAGTCCTGAGAGTAGCGGCCATTATTCGAGTTGGTGGTTGCAGTTTGACAGCCGGTTTTGTGTGCGCGCGGTCTTTGAAAGCGCTCGCCAGTGGAGCCGGCCAACACGCGTAAAGTTGTAGCTGCACGGAGAGTATCTCTCCGTGAATCTGGCGGCTTGTTTTCCGTTCCGCGCGCAACAGCATCTGGCCACGGGGCCCTCAAACTTTCCGGCGTTTCGGGAAGATAAACAGATACTCCTGGAAGCCCGCTGCGCTCGAATAAAATTTGCCTTGTGCAAATTCTGGCTACCATTTCCCAGCGAGTTACCCCGTTGCTCTAAATAATTCGCAACTTTTACTCGTGTATTTGTGTGTTACGTGGTTCCGTTGTCACAGATGAATTTTTTTTCCTCATATATAGTATGGAAATACCTTTCTGACTTGCGTAAGCTCAGTTCTTTTTGTTTCGATTTCGATGTGCAAAAAAGTTTTGAAGTAGTGTTTTCGTTTATTAAGTGCTTATTTACGGGGCGTGACGGTGTATTTGTGCAAGTACGAGAGGCAGTTGGAAAATAAGTTTCTCATGTCGATTGTGGTTAAAGCTGCATATGAAAGAAAAAAATGAGACATTAAACGAAAGACATATCATTATTTTTCCACATAATTTCCAAGTACATTGACACATTTTCAATACCGCTTTCTAAGCTTCAAAAAGCCATCCAGGAAAAAATCAAGGCGTTGCATACGGAAGAAGCGTTCAAATAAACGGCTTTTTTGACGTCAGCATTGCTTCCAAAACGCCGTTTTTTTTTTTTTTTTTTTTTTATTTTTTTTTATGGGACTTAACTACGGGGTCATCAGTCCCTAAACTTACAACCTACTTATGAACTAACTATTACCAAGGACGGCACAAATATCCATGCCCGAGGGGGGATTCGAACCCCCGACCGTAGTGGCCATGCAGACCGTGACTGGAGCGCCTTAGTCCCCTCGGCCACCGCGGCCGGCAAAAGCGCCTTTCGTCGAGAGATTGTTACACGAAGAGAGACGAGGACCCAATAAAAAAATAAATGAAAATAAAGCTCACGTACTTCATGGAGGGTCCGTGAGACAACACAAGAATCTTGTTTCTTTATTAGTTATCATAGTATGTCATTTGGTGTCTGTCGATTAACATAGAGCATTTGACATTGTGTTGATGATCAATTTTTCTGAATTTTATTGTTTTTTCCATGTGTGCAAAAACTAGCAAAAAATTGTGATGTACCGTACTTCATGGAATGGCTGTACGGCATGAGCAGATTACGGCGCACAAAGCCAGTAATTGTATGTAGTCTCCTTACTTCGAGAATTCATTACATGCTGGCTACGTGAATATATATGTATTTTCACTAAAATTAATGAAATCTAATGTATAAAGCAGAGTGTCCGTATATTTGTACGTGTTGGATAGAAATCTACAATTTTGTTCCAATCTTTATGAAATTTAGCACACGTAAGCTTCAATCCATGAGAACGGTCGCCGAAAGTGTAAGAATCACGTATGATACATAATTCACGGCCGGCCGCGGTGGCCGAGATGACTGAGGCGCTTCAGTCACGGTCAGCACGGCCACTACGGTCGGGGGTTCGAATCCCCCCTCGGGCATGGATATTTTGTGCCGTCCTAGTTCGTAAGTAGTTCATAAGTAGTTTGTAAGTTTAGGAACTGATGAGACCGTAGTTAAGTCCCATAAGCTTAACAAACAACATAATTCACGAGATATGACGTCATAAACAATGAGATGCGCGGAAAACTGCTGTAGTTAGCGACAATAGTGCTCTTTTTCTCCTAAACCACTGGACCGATTTCAACCAAATTTGGTACACACATTCGATGCCTTGATGATTATTGCTGCAGGGTTAAGAATCATATACGACACATGGTTCAAAAGCTATTACGTCATAACCAATAGAAATCGCAAAAGTGCCATATAATGCGGCGCGATTTTCGAAATACATTGTATGAGAATGACAGTAGTTAGCGACTTGCAACAAACTTTAAACATAATTTCATACTTTTATTAAACTTTTTCTCGCTGGCAACCATGGTAAAATGATGAAAGGAAAAAAGTTTCACGCTTACTACTTTTCCGCTGTTTATGGAGTAAAACTACGGCTCTTAATTTGAACACTATAAATTGTAGCGACAGGAAATTTTAGAGACAGTATACACGTATAAAGTTGAACGTCGCTTCTAAATTTATCACATTCCGACACGTAGTTCATGAGATGTGAACACATAAACAGCAACGTTCCCCTGTTCATGTACTAAAACTACGGCTGTCGGTATGACGTTACAATTTAGAATTTTTACACTAAAAGTTGTAGCTGCAGGAAAATATTACAGACAGTATACACGCATATAGTTGAATGTACCTTCTAAATTGTATCAATGTACGGCACGTAATTAATGAGATATGAGCACATAAACAGTAACTTTCACAGAAAACTGCCCCATCACTCACCAAGTTTTAATCTATTACTTCTTTACCACTAATTGTATTCTTAAGAGATTTTACAGTTATACAGCCCTTATACAAATGAATATATACCTGAGAAATGGCAGGAATAAATAGATAAATACCCGGGCAATGTCCGGTTTTCAGCTAGTTATTAATATTTGGAGCCTCGCGTTAGGATCATTGTAAAGTTTGAAGGTTCTTGTTACGTGGATAAAAGACCATAACTTTTTCCTACTTGTTAACGAAAATTGTTGTAAGCCTTCCAAGCCAACGATGTCTTCACTCATGTAGAACAATAATAAATCCTTGTTAAAGTAGGAAATTACACCTGATGTGGGCACTAGTGTTATTTATTTATTTTTATTTATTTATTTATTATTTTTTTTTTTCGCACAGTGAGGTTCTTAATTTGCCACATTGCAGTTTGCTGCGTTACCTCTTGGTGTGAAATGAGTATTACGTAATGATTTTCAATGTTGTCCCATGCATGATTTTTAGCCGTAATCCTAGGTTGTTGTTATCTATGAATGATGCTGTGCAACAAAGTATTTCAGTCACTCGTAAAATGAAAACACTGAATGATATACCGTGCAGTGCTGCCACCCTCTCACGGTGTTAAAGCGCGAAGCTACTGGAGCGACGTAGTTATCCGACTCGCCGCTTGGTGGCAGCACGCGGTGGAGCTGCCGACTGTGGCTCTGTAGTTCGCTGTGCAGCCACGAGATGGCGCGAGAGTCTGCCGTCCCCCGGCGCTAGCGTTGACATATATGAAAGGCGCAATTAAAATGAAACTGTATTGGTCGGTAAATAATGGAGCGACCTATAAGTTGTAACGTTTTCAGGAAATGACTCGTGAAATATAGAGACATTTCGATGCCGATGAATTCGACTGTTTTGTTTACGTTCGTTTTCAGTTTTAAACGGTATTTTGTTTCCGGCTGTATGTTGACTGTTTTTATTACCGGGTTTCCGAAAGCACCGTGTCGCTTTAGATGTATTGTAAATTTCTGTGAAGATGAGAATTTGACTGATTTCGGGCTGACAGCTTTCGAAGGATGGGTATTTTAGTGTACCCTGTCATTCCCTGTGCTTCTCCTAAAGTACGTGAAGTGATAGCTACTATTAAGCATTTCTGTTGCAGTGGAGGTCCTTTTGACTGCGTGATAAAAGTATGGACATGAAACCGGTATCCATTTTTAAACATATTACATATGTGAGATCCGTTTTAAGATACTTCAAAATTCACGTTTGTATTCTTAATGTCATTGAGTAATGCGTGGATATTGTACACAATATCGATTGATGCTCTTTGGTTTTGCTTTCGTCTTTGGTTTTGCTTTCATGTGTGGCACTCGTGAAACTGACTATCGGACACACACACACACACACACACACACACACACACACACAATCACAATTACAGTTATACCCTTGCTTATACCCCGATACAAACGAACCGCTCATCATTTCAGAGTCTTGATGATTGCGTGAAATTTGTTTCGGAACGCGGGCGTTCAGAATTTGAAAGATGGCGCTGAAAACCGTTCTCAGTTGATAACATGGAAAATGTGTTCATGTTTTCAGAACTCTTTTGATAAATCTTATATAGACATTTAGAATCTCTAAAGATGAACTGATGTTATCGTTCCACCATAACTCACCGTTTTATGGTTGTGACTAATGTGAGAAAGTATAATGGTTTAGTCAAACAGTATGGTGCCTTTCGGTCCATACTTCCTCATTGCACTATATTCATGTTATGCTGAGTGGTGAATGTTATGCTGTGCATCAAACGGTAATGACCTTATACATTGAGGAAATTCAAAGTTTTGAACCTCACGTGCTTGAACACACCTGGCTTGCCTGAGAACGCTTCTGCCATATTACTAGTATGAATCATAGCCAGAACTAATTCTGGCACCCAATTTCAGCCCAAAATTATGCTTTTATAGTTACCTATAATGTAGTGCACGAACATAATTCTTGGTTCAACTGGTCATGTACACACATGGAAATATTCTGTCTCTCTCTCTCTCTCTCTCTCTCTCTCTCTCTCTCGTTCCACCCAATTTGGGGTACGCTAAATTGGTTGGTTGGTTTCTGGAAGGGACTAAACAGCGACGAGGTACGCTAAATCAGTTATATGTGTGCGTGTGGTGGTGTTGTTGATGTTGTTGTTTTCTTTTTACCAGTATTTCTTTATTCTTTCTGATCTTTGTTTACTTTCGTCTACCGAGATAACAAATTTTGGTTTTAGTGCAGATTTTCCTTGGAATCTGATATTTTCGCCTCTAGTTATTACTTGGGCTATGCAATTAAGTTGTGAATTTTCTGTGATTTTTTAAATTCTACTAGATCTTTTCAGTTTGTTAAAAGTTTTTTAAACTGGGTTAGTTCATCTGCAAAGCTGGTCGTAAAATGTATTTTTTAAAGTATAGTATCTTAGATTCTTTCAATGTTATTGCAGGGAGTTACGTTCTTTAAATATTTTATAATCCTGAAATTTTGATCCAATGATCTTTATTAAGATCTTATTTTCTAGTATCTCTATCTGGCCTTTGAATCGCATGTTTAGCGTTTATGTTGCGTGCAGTGTCTCAGCTTAAATCACTACTTTATAATGTCTCATTTTGGAATCCTATGAAAGCGATTCGTATTGTATGTAACTTGTATTAAGTGGAAGGCCGGCTGAACATTATTTTTTATTTTTATTTATTATTTTTTTTAATACAATTACTTTGCATTCCGCGTTACTCCATGTGATAGATTCTGTAGTAAAATTGAACACTTTTTACTACCTCAACCTTTCGTTCCTGGTCTTTGAGGTATGTTTTTTTTTCCTCGTTAGTATGTTGTTTGCCATAATTTCGTTTTTTTTTTTTTTTTTTTTTTTTTTTTTTTTTTTTTTTTTTTTTTTTTTTTTTTTTCTCCGTAGCAGCTATTAACACCTGTTGCAGCTATTAACACCAGTTGCAGTTATTTGTTCTCGTAGTTCAAATATTCGTCCCCCTTGCTTCCTCTATTGTTTCAGCGAACAAAGCGAGATCATCTACAAAGGCAGTGTAATTTATTGATTATTATTATATTTATTTTCATTATTTTTTGCGACCCGTTCTAACTCCATTTTCTGCTTTCTCAAGAGCAGTATTGAAGAAAATACCCCAGTTTCGCTGGTGTACCATTGGTCTTATTTCGGAGGGATTTGATAATTCACCCACGAACTTAACTTTCGAAAACGCTTGTGCCGCGTAGCTTCCGAACGCGTCGCGTGTAACTTATCTCACGTTTTTTTCGAGAATGGAAGGAGGTGTGGCTCACCTTCCACCGTTAAAAACAATTTCGATATGTTAGCTACATTTCGTACGCAGTAATGTATGGTGTAAAACGCAGCAAACGCAAGCTGGCCAGCGACTACTGTTTTTTTCACTGCAAACTCTTCTAAATGTGTGCGCCGTTGTACTTTCTTTTTTATTATAACAATATCTATGGACAGTAACTAAAAGAAAACCAGTCCAATATCATACGGTGACTTTTAGCTATAATATACAGAAAAATAACTTTTTTTCTAGCGAATAGTCTTTGCAAAATTGATTCAGGAAGCTGCGTTAGTGCAGAATACGAACAAATCCGAAAATAGTGCTTTTAATTTTTTTACGCAAAAAGTAAACAAACCTGTTAAAAGGAAACGAAATACAGAGAAGGATGTGGTTGATATTCGTCTACATAAAACAATTTTTTTTCGAAGCATATTGGATGCCTTGAAGTTTAAATTTGCGACAGAGGTGGAACAGAGGCGCAGGAAAACTGTGCGCCTCGGACAACCGGACAGAGGCCTGACCGAGTAAGGGAAACGCCTGCCCTCCGCCTCGGCTGTGCGGCAGGCTGTCCCATTAGATAGCATGGTTTACAGATGGCTGGACGCCTATACTCTGCCTCTCCTCTGCCTGTGCTGCGTCAAGTGCGCGTCGGGTCTAACAGGGTTGCCATTGCTTTGGTAAACAACGGAACGTCAGGACACGCAACTGTTTGCTTTCTCGGCACATTGAATGGTCAGCACTGCCACCAACTGCAGTGTTCACGTTCGATAAAGTTACTGGTGCTATAGAGTTACACCAGAGCTTTCCAAACTGGGTGTCGCGTAGTAGTATCAAGGGTGTCGCGAGACTAACAAATTTGGACTCAGAATAAATAAATAAATAAATAAATAAACATGTCATAAAATAACACAAAATATCCATCTCTTCATTCTATCCTGAAGACTCGCCTGCAGCTAAACACCCTTCGTTCAGTGCACCACAGATCACGTATTACAGGAATGATCGGTCACTCGATTATCCGGACCATTTGTTGTCTGGTCCGAGCATGTACAACATTACCCGCTGGAACTACCCACCGCATCCCACACCATCTGTGTTCCACGCATTTCATTACTGTTTGAGTTCCACAGCGAGCATTCATTTATTATTAGGCTTAGGCATGCGGAGAGCTGCTGCTGATACTCGATAACAGCTCTTCCCGTGCGCAGTTTGCTGAAACTGGCAGCTGCTTGAACGAACCTTCACTGTGGTCTGCTTCCCTTCTGAAACCGCTGCATCTGAGCGTTTTTTAATGGATATATCAGAGCCACGTCACCCTCGGTTGCGTTTCTTACAATTAAATTTCAATCATGATACAGTGACTGTAAAAGCTGTCACAGATTGTAAAAGCAGTCACAATTGTCCACTGACTAAAGCTATTCAGTAGCGATGTTTTTTAGTATGGAGTATGGCCGGGTGATTAACGGAGAGTAGTATTTCAAATGCAGTGATCGTTTGTTCGAACCCTGGTATGCGCTAACATTTTTTTCCTCCTCAGTTTCGAGTATGTCACAGATTCTGGGACCAGAAATGACATTCGTATTCTTACTTGTCACAAATATTTATCCGTTTTTTCCGAATATGTCGGGACTTCCGAGATCGTGGTGAAGCAAGAACCTAAGAATAGAACTTAAATAATAACTCATCACTTGTCATAAATACATCCTCTTTATTTCTGAAAATAAAGTGATAATATTAAACTGAAAGAGAACAGCCACTGTGCTGTCTAAATCAGAAATTGGAGCAGCTAATTTCCAGATGCCGTTTTCAATCGATTCAGCAAAACCGTATCTGGCCCTGAAATGTACATACGACAGAGAAAGTACATGCGTGTATACTGTCTGTAAAATTTCCTGCAGCTACAAATTGTAGTATACAAATTATAAATTGTAACGTCATACCGAATGCCGTAATTTTACAAACAGCGGAAAAGTAATAAGCGAGAAACTTTTTTCCTTTCATCATTTTGCTACGGTTGTCAGCGAGAATAAGTTTAATAAAGGTTTGAAATTATGTTTAAAGATTGTTGCAAGTCACTAAGTAATCTCATTCTCATATAGTGTATGTATAAAGTCTCGCCGCAGTATGTGGCAATTCCTATAGTTTATGACGTCATATATACTGAACCATGTGTCCTATGTGATTCTTAACCTTGCAGCAATTGTTACCTCGCGGTTAGAAATGTGTGTACCAAATTTGGTTGAAATCGGTCCAGTGGTTTTGAAGAAAATGAGCAGTATTGTCTCTAAATGCTGCAGTTTTTCGCGCATGTCATTGTTTATGATGGCATACCTCGCGAACTAAGTATCGTACGTGATTCTTACACTTACGGCGACCGTTCTCACGGATTGAAGCGTACCTGTACTAAATTTCATAAAGATTGGAACAAAACTGTAGATTTGTATGCAATGCGTACATACAAACATACGGACACACTGCTGTGACATGCTCTACAATGCCATGAAAGAAGAAAGTGTTTGGTTGGGTGATAGGTTCTTACGAGTATTCCTATGCGGTCAGTAACATAATTATTCCCGGAAAGCGAATATTTCCTTGCGAACATTAGCACATACGCCGCCGGAGCCTTGATGCCTGGACGATACGCAACCCGTACGATCCGTACGTTGTACACGCTGCCGCATCACGCCTGTGATCAGTAAAATTTAATATCCTCATATCAATAAAAATATTGATCCGATCGCTACCAAACTTCACAGGTACATTCTCAGGGCTTATCTGAATATTGTACAATGTTGTCATCAAAATCGCTACAGCCGTTTTCGAGTTTATAGAGGACATACAAACATCCATTTTTATACAGGGTGAGTCACCTAACATTACAGCTGGATATATTTCGTAAACCACATCAAATACTGACGATGTCCCGTGTACTCCTGTGTGGGTTCACGGCAACAGAAGCTAAGACAACTGCACCCACTTCTCCTGTGACGGGCCTGTTACGGACCCGTTTGCTTGCTACGAACATATGTAGCATACAGTTGGCGGTAGATACTTTGAAATGTGCGGCACGTTGGATGCTCTCTGTCCGGGTACCGTTCTGCATACACCCTGCAGGCTTCAGCTGCATTTTGTCGACACTCGCCATAGATGAATATCATCTCCGCCTTTTCAGAGTCCGAATACACCATGGTCACAGTTCCTACAACACTAAACTATCACAGACATCTGGTAACAGTGTACTACAGTTAGTCTGCGTGCAAAGACGAATGCAGAATAACAATAGCAGCAAGCGCTACATGCGGACACTGCAACAGCTAGACCAAACCACAACAATGCACTACAGCCACACTCGTAAACATGTCCCTGCAGATGATGCTCGCCGATCGTGGCCCGAGTTTGTTACAACACGCAACTGAATGTCAGAGGTTTCAAGCGTCAACTTTAGGTTACAATATCTCCGTATGTAATTAACATTTTACAATGCAACAAACGGCACTGATTACGTATTTATTAATATCTTCAGATGTGCTAACAAAACTAACGGGGTTCCATTAAAAAAAAACGTAGGTTTGTGTTAAAAAACATACTTCCGTGCATTTTTTATGGTTTGTATTACCCAATTACACTAGCCCCTCTCCTCACGTTCGGTCTGTGGAATTGGTTCGTCAGTATTTTATGTGGTTTACGAAATATATCCAGCAGTAATGTTAGGTGACTCACCCTGTATATAGGAATGAGGAGCCATGACAAATGTAGAATGTTGCAATAATAAACGATGAACCTAGTACTTCGTGCTTATTACATAGTTGTAGTAAACCTCTACACCGCTCCAGGCACAAGGGCCTAACGTACATGCAGGGCTACCCAAGCACGCATCCCGCATGTGAAACTACTGCAGCCATTTACCCCATGTCTCGCAGCTGGATCTATATTCCCAACAACAGTCTGACCCTCCTGTACGTATGCTCTGAAAATGAAGTCAATCCTCGACTTTGAAACTTTACAATTAATAAGTTGCGACCTACGTTCTTTCGGACAGGTCTCCAAGTACAGACGCCATCAGTTCTTAATTCCCTACCAGAAGACGAAGAAAGCGAAGAGGACATAGTTACGTGCATATAATCACGTGGCTGCGTGACGGCGGTCTAGCTTAACAACGTGTGACGTCATACTTTGCGCGGGCTGTTGCTAAGCGTTGCCGCTAGAGGTCAGCACCTGTCCGTGACGTTCGATAAGCCCGCTGCATTATATCCCGGGCAACGAGATGGGAAACCGTTAATTGCGGACCTCGTTTCATCCTGATATTGCATCGCGTTTTTGTTTTCACGAAGAGTGGGAATTATCCATACTTACCGTACGCCGGAATAAACTTTTGTCTTTTTTTTCGCAAGCGCACAAACGCAAACAGGCAGTACGGCGACTGATTATTAGTGCGTTTATATATGATTAAGGTAGAAATTAGCCTATATTGTTTGTTAATTATGCTACATTGTTTAGCATTTAGTGACGCAAATTTTTCTGTTTCAGGTAAGTGCCTACAGCCTCGGACGCCCGTTGAGCGGTGAGTGTTACCGTTATCTAATGATGCTGATTGTCGTGTTTGTTTTTATCGAGTTTCTAATGAATCGGCTATTGAACACAGATTGCATCGAGTGGATTTTTTCTTCGTTGTACCAATTATTATATGATGTTGTTAACTGAACCTTGACTCTGTGTATCTAACAGCTTTTACAAATTACCGTTAATTTACTAGAATTCAGTTACATATCAAGAGTTCTTGTCTCACTTTTCTGTAAACTGAAGGTACATAGAAGAAGGAATCGTGGGGTTCATGTCCAATGTTTATAAATGCAAGGGACTTAACTGCTACAGTTGACAGTCCGTAGGGCTACAAACTATTTAAAGTATCTTATGCTAAAGACAACAAGTACACCCATGTTCGAAGGAGGACTCGAACCTCCGACGCCTTGCAGCTGTCTGCTCCGCAGCAAGGCGCCTTAGAGTGCTCGGCCACTCCACCGTGGCGAATACTTTTGTCAGCAATAATTCCATCTTTATCTCTATTCCCCTTATCACTGTCAATCAAGGTTGTTGACACTGTCGACCTGGAGACAGCGATCTGTCGTAAATTTGGATGTTGAGGATAAACATTCTATAAAGTCCAGATTAAAGTTAAATTTCTATTTATATATATATATATATATATATATATATATATATATATATATATATATATATATATATTTTGTGATAGTCGATTTCGGCCCGTCGAGCCAATTCAGATATAAGGTGAATAAAAAAATTTTCGATCAGAAAATACAAAAAAATACATCATTGTGCCAAAATGAGTTTATAAAATTCAAATGTTCAAATGTCTGTAAATGTGTCGGACCAAACTGCGTGGTCATCAGTCCGTAGCTTACAAACTGCAAACTACTTAAACTAACCTGAGGACAACATACCCGAGGGAGGATTCGAAGCTTCCACGCGGGAGGCAGCGCGATCTGTAATGTGACGCTCCAGACCGCTCGGCTACTCCCGCGCTGCTGTGTGTTGTCCTGAGGGCTAGTTAAAGTAGTTTGAAGTCTATGAACTGATGACCTCTGTAGTTTTGTCCAATGGCTTTACAAACATTCGAGTTTTTTAAACACTTGTGTTCATTTCAGCATCATCCTTTTCGTCTGATATTAGACTAACGGTCTCGAGTACATTTCGTAGACAAGGATCGGAAAATGAAATGTTAGTCATATCATTTATATGACGTTAACAGGCCCCTCTTCCTCACCGCTTGGAGCGCTAGTGTCTAAACAGATTTTACACCAGTGAGCGTCGCGACTGGTACGTTAGCCTGTTGCTACTGCATGCATCTTCTGTCTGACTAGGGATAATTCCTCGACAGGTGGGGCTAAGATCTCGTGGTTGGTTTAAAAAATGTATAACTAGCTGAGAACCCGGCGTTCCACGGGTATTCATTTATTCTTGCCATTTTCAGGTATATATTCATTTCTATAAGGGCTGTACTTCTACAAAGTCTCTTGGGAATACAATTAGTAGTAAAGAAGCAATAGATTAAAACTTCGTGCATGACGGGGCGGTTTTCCATGAACGTTACTGTTTATGTCTGCTTATCTCATGAACTACGTGTCGTACTGTGATACAATTTAGAAGGTAAATTCAACTATATGTGTGTACACTGTCTGTAAAATTTCCTGCGGCTACAATTTGTAGTGTACAAATTATAAATTGTAACGTCATACCGAATGCCCTAGTTTTACTGCATAAACAGCGGACAAGTAGTAAGACAGAAACTTTTTTCCTTTCATCGCTTTACTATGGTTGCCAGCGAGGAAAAGTTCAATAAAGGTTTGAAATTATGTTTAAAGATTGTTGCAAGTCGCTAAGTACTGTCTTCCCATATAGTGTATTTCGAAAGTCTCGCCCCATTATATGGCATTTTTTGCGATTTCTGTTTTTTATGACGTAATCTCTTTTGAACCATGTGCCGTATGTGATTCTTATCCATGCAACAATTGTTACCTCTCGGTAAGGAATATGTGTACCAAATTTGGTTGAAATCAGTCCAGTGGTTTAGAAGAAAATGAGCAGCATTGTCGCAAAATGCAGAAGTTTTTCGCGCATCTCATTGTTTATGACGTCATATCGCGTGAACTACATATCGCATGTGATTCTTACACTTACGGCGACCGTCCTCGTGGATTGAAGCTTACGTGTAGAAAATTTCATAAAGATTTGAACAAAACTGTAGATTTGTATGCAACACGTACAAACATAGGGACACTCTGCTTTATATGAGGTACGTCCAGAAAGTTCCGTTTGGTTATATAAAATAAACGTGTACCATACAGAAAAAAATATTTATTGTACAAAAATCTACAACTGTTAATCTACTTTTCTACATAGCTGCCGAAATTTTGTAAGCACTTGTCATAGCGTGGCACAAGTTTCTGTATGCCTTCTTCATAGAAGGTCGCCGCCTGTGTATTCAGCCATGTGGTAGCATGTTCTTTCAGCTCGTCATCATCTTTGAAATGTTGACCACCAAGGACAGATTTTTAGGTGTAAGAAGAGGTGAAAGTGGCTAGGTGCGAGGCCCGGGCTGTACGGATGATGATCAAACACGCTCCAGTGAAATTCCCGTAAGAGTTGTTTTGTCACATTCGCCACATGAGGTCGGGCACTATCGTGGAAAGAAACACCACCTTTTGATGTAAATCCTCTTCTAACACCTAAAATTTGTCCTGTCAACACTTCAACGATGACGAGCTGAAAGAACATGCTACCACATGGCTGAATACACAGGCGGCAATTTTCTACGAAGAAGGCATACAGAAACTTGTGCCAGGCTATGACAAGTGCCTCCAAAATTTCGGCAGCTATGTAGAAAAGTAGTTCAACAGTTCTAGATTTTTGTACAATAAATATTTTTTCTGTATCTGTACACGTTTGTTTTATATAACCAAACGGAACTTACTTTCTGGACGTACCTCGTATATTAGATGTTCCGACTGATCGGTGTGTACAGAAGAACACAGTCACCAAATTTCTTGGCCGAGGCTTAATTTTATGCGAGGTGGTAATTAAAACTTTAGGGATATAGTATTTGTTGACGGAGGCCTCTCTTTGCAGACTCCTGCAGCAGGGAAGAAAAGCACAAGTCGAGCCGCTGTTCTTACTTCCGCGATCTCCGGGCGGATCCTGACTCCACTCCTGCACACTGCTGGAGGATTAGCAGCGGATTAATACCCGGGAAGCAATTAGAAGCCAGCCATGCGTCGCACCGCAGGGAACTGCGTCCGAAATGAAAATCGGCAGCGCCAGCTCCACATCGCGGCGGATCCGCTGCCACAGACTCACTCTCTGTCTGTAGTTGCGAAGCAAGAAGGACCGCAATCTTTGCGTAAGACTGGAGGATGATTGCTGTCACGGTGACTTTACGAGATTGTTAGCCCAAGTTGACTTATTTTCCGCAAACGGACAGGACTTTTCTCGCCAAGACTGATGGTAAACGTCCGAGAATAAAAAAAAAATAAAAAATAAAATAAAATAAAAATCGAACTGACGTGTTTTACGGACCACTTTAGATTTGTAGTTTTATAAGTTTTTGCAAACATTTTGGACCAAAATAATAATCTAAATAATAAAAAATTATTAAGAGTGTCTGAAACCCTTTTAGGAAAAAAAAAAAAAAAAAAAAAAATTGGCCGTGGTGGGTTCCGAACCTTTGACCTTTAGCGTCATAACCCAACGTCTTGCCCATTACGGTACAGTATCAATCAAATCAGGAGTCCTTTAATCTCATACTATTAATGGCCGTGGTCAACTGATCCTAATATGGCATTTGTAGACATTAGATTATCATGTGTTTTTGTTAATTCTTCAGTGCACCATTGCCTGGAAATGACAACATCTAAGTTACAATAGGAAAATCATCAAATACGCATCGCAAGATGGGCGAGGAATGTCACGTAACATCTCCGAACGGCTGGTTTTCGTTAATTCAATGTAGAGTGTCAAATCTGTTATTTTTGCAAATATGTCTCAAACGATATGACATATGGAGGGAAAAAAAACACATAAGAGAGCAAAATTGTAGATAATTTTATCCTCTACAAATTCGATTATTCAATTTTCGTGTCAGATGAATAGTTAAGCCGTTATTTTCTTTTAAATTTCGAGCTGTCAAAAGACAATCGCAAAGGCCCACTTTTAGTGTTACTACTGTAACCTAAAGTGGGACGATACAAGAACGGGGGAATGGCACAAGGGTTAGTGTGCCGTTAATACTGCACCTTCTGTATGCTAACGACGTCCTTCAACAACCACCAGTAGTCTTACACTTAAGCCAATTCGCTGAAAACAAGGCGCTTCTAACCAGTAGCCGGTCTTCAGACACAGCCATAAATACCGAGTGATCAAAAAGTCAGTATAAATTTGAAAACTTAATAAATCACGCAATAATGTAGGTACAGAGGTAAAAATTGACACACACGCTTGGAATCACATGGGATGTTATTAGAACAAAAAAAAGTTCAAAAAATGTCCGACAGATGGCGCTTCATCTCATCAGAAAAGCAATAATTAGCATAACAAATTAAGACATAGCAAAGATGATGTTCTTTTCGGGAAATGCTTTATATGATCACCATCATTCCTCAACAATAACTGTAATCGAGGAATAATGTGAACGGCACTGTAAAGCATTTCCGGAGTAATGGTGAGGCATTGGCGTCCGATGTTGTCTTTCAGCATCCCTAGAGTGTTGGTCGATCACGATACTCTTGCGACTTCATGTAACCTCAAAGCCAATAATCACACGGACTGAGTTGGGGACCTGGGAGACCAAGTATGACGAAATTGGCGGCTGAGCACACGATCATCACCAAACGAAGCGCGCAAGAAACCTTTGAAGCTTCTAGCAGTACTTTTTTTTGGGGGGGGGGGGGGGTTCTAATAAAAACTCATGTCATTCCAAACATGTGTGTCAATTTTCGCCTCTCTATCTACATTATTCCGTGATTAATTATGTTTTCAAATTTGTACTGACTATTTGATCACCCGGTAGATTGCACACCAGTTTGATATATTTTTAACTTTGGGCAAACGTTAAATAAAATTAAAATAACTGCTCAATAGACTAAAGCCATACTCTTTACCGGAAGAAGTCCAGCAATCCGAGCACGAGGATCAGTAGTTGATACACTACCAAGTACCTGGGTGTAACTTCAGGCAACAAACTTGTATATAAGTCCCACATCGTGGAAAAGAAGGATAGAATAATCAGAGATATTTATGTGTTATATCCAGTTTCGCATAGCAAGGAGATGAACAAGAAAACTAAACTAGGGCTCAACGTTTAGAACATCGTGCACAGGGTGTTATATGACTGCCATTCCTGGGGCACAGGTAGCAGGAACGCTGTTCAAACGCTAAAGGTCTTACAAAACAGTTTTCTGATAATAATTTTACGCGCGACCTGCTGGTCCACAATACGGTGGGTACGTAATCAACTAAACGTTCCAACGATTGGAGAATGAATCAAAGACAGGACCGCAACACTGTTCAGCAAGAGACACTGGAACACATTGGAACAATCAATCCGATACCTTGGCACAAAATAAACGTCCCAAGAGCTGTATTGACCTAATAACACAAAGATCAAGAAATTCAGCTCAAAAAGGAAAAATGTTCAAATATTTGTTAAGCTTAAGGGACGGGTCATCAGTCCCTAAACTTACAAACTACTTTTGAACTACCTACAACTAAGGACGACACAAATATCCATGCCCGAGGGGGGATTCGAACCCCCGACCGTAGTGGCCGTGCTGACAGTGACTGAAGCGCCTCAGTCCCCTCGGCCACCGCGGCCGGCTCAAACAGGAACCTTGTGAGCCCCAACCTCTTACAAACTGCATTTACCTATCATCCTAGAAGTCCAGCCGCCAAAAGACAGTAAAATTCTGCGATAAAAAAATCTGTCTTTTGAGGCGGACAGGACACAGCGTTCCAGCGTTCCACCACCACTTACCCAGCCGTGCTGTCTGTTCTTAGCTATTGCGCGAAATGCGTCGGTATAACTACTAATTTTCCTGCTGTTATCATCAAAGCCTCTATATGAGACGCATGCACTGCAGTGAATGTAACACTGCTTTTCATATAGGTGATATAATACATATGTAGGGATGCTTGATATAGCGGCTTGAAAAGCTTTTATGGCTAAATTTGAGTGCAGCATAGATCAATCGTAACATATTTTCGAGTAGGACAGCTAAAAAGCCTCTTATCCTCGATGTACCTTTCTTCAATGATAGCTTTCTCGGCGCAAACGAAGTTTTTCCTACTTCAGCTTTAGCTTCTGTTGGCAACTATCAACCACATAAACGATATAGGTGATCCTAATTGTCTTACACATTCATTTTCTAAATACTGTGTTAGAGAAAGTTATTACTGAAACATT